>JASCZI010181267.1:157251-191504 GCA_036250425.1 Stylosanthes scabra | reverse complement strand
AAATCTAATCTTATCTTAATCTAATCCTAATTTTATCCTAATCTTATCCTAATCTTATCTTCTATAGTTACAAAGCTTTATCTTCTTCTCTTGATCTTCAATCAATTATATCTTCTAATCTTCCAATTAAGCCCTTGATTAATGGATGGAATTGATGTCTAACAACCTGGATTGGATTGGCTTTCATCACAACTGGACATCGCATGCCTTTGCTCCCCACGTATAACGTGTGACTCCCACATATAACGTGGGGTCACTGCCAAGTTCTGCTTCTAACACCTAAATACCCACGTACGACGCCACCATCCCTACGTATAACGTGGGGTCTCTGTCAATTTGAGCCATTTGATTCCAATAGCTCACGTATAACATGAGCATGCCCACGTATAACGTGGGCTCTCTGTCAATTTGTGGAAGTTGGCTTTTAATTCCCACGTATGACGTGGTGGTGTGGTGTACTACGTTGTGCTTCTGTCCAATCTTGCCATTTGTGATTTAATTCCCACGTATGACGTGGAGAGCCCACGTCTCTCCACATCATACGTGGGCTTCAATACTTAGCCAATTTTCTCTTTTCTTCTCTGCTTCGTTCCCTCTTCTTCAATCTTTCTCAAATGGTCTTCAATTACCTAAAAACTCTTAATGAATCATCTAAAAACACAACCACAACTCAAAGAACATCAAGTTTGTTTGATTTGATCAATTAATAACAATAATCCACAAAGAATATTATGATAATAGAGAAAAATTGGAACTAAAAACAACCCAAGATGCATACGCATCGAGCATCAATGCCTTATTTGTATGCACAACCCAAGAAGGAGGGGAGGATACACTAAATGAAGAGACTGCTGAGTGTCTTAATTATGAAAAGGTGCATGAATTCATAGAAGATGTTGAGGTGGAAAATATTGATCAAGAGGTAGAAAATGTGGATAATGAGCCAAAGGGGATGAAGAGTGTTCATTTCATTTCATTTAGAGATGTTGATTGAAGGCCGCTTTGACGTCACAAACAAGTTTAGTTTGGGATTCCTTTTGTTCAGTGAAAACAAGAAAGGATCATTGTAGAGGAACCCAAACAGGTTATGAATGTGCAATCGGAACTTTTCCGTCAACAAAAGATTGTTATAAGAACTTGCAACCAGATTTAAAAATACCGAGTACGAGACTCGGGCCGTTCTCCCTAGGTCCAATCTTGGTTGTAAAGAGTTTTGGGGTTGCAATGGGGTGCGTGTGTGTGTTGAGAATGGTGTCAAAGACTAAAATTACTTAACTTGCAAGAAATAAGGGTGCTTAGTCTTGAGTTGAGGTATTGTGTGTCCCTATGAACACCACTAATTCCAATTATAAATGCTTGTCACGTAAGCCGCGAAGCCACACTCTGTCAAGAGGTCGAGTGGTTGGAATTAATCGCGTCCCGTAAGTCTTAGGCAACTCATCTAGTGCGAAGGTCCTAGGTCCTTGGATCTCGAATAATCTATCAACCCATGACCAAAGCCTAGCGTCAACGGAACAGTTTTAACCCAGAGCTTAACCCATATTTGTCCTTAGGGATTAGTGGCTAAGATCATCCACACCTCAACCCATGACCCTTCAAGAACACTACTCCATAATTATAAGAAACAAAACATCAAACACTTGGGGGCATAAAAGAAAAGCATGATTATAACTATGAAACCAACTAAGCAAGATAATCAATATGGCAAATCAATAAGAGAATCAAAAATCAAAACCAATAAAAGCATGCAAGAACAATGGATCATAAAATAGTGCAAGAAATAAACTAAACTTAATAAGCAAGAAAGATGTAGAGATGAACAAATTAGATGAAGAAACTATAAATTCATTAACAAGAGATAAAGTATCAACAATTCAAACACAAAACAAGTAGTAAAATAAAAGTTTGGTTGGTGATGGTGATCCCAGAGATGAAGAATAATAAAAGAAAACTAATAGAAAATGGGAGAAATAGAATTCTTCCCAAAAACTCTCTAAAACTACTCTAAACTACCAAATGATCCTAATGGGAGGGTGTGTCTTGTGTTTTCAGTTGTTCCCCCTCTTAGTAGGACGAATTGGGCTTGGGAAAGGGCTAGGCCTTGGCCCGAAAACGTGAAATCCCCATTTTAGCCTTCATTAATTTGCATCATGACGCTATGGCGCGGACGCGCCACCTGAGTCGCGCGGGGGATGGTGTATCTTTGGGGCACTGTTAAGTGTGACCTCCGATTGGTTTGTGGATGGCAAGATGTTGTGTATGATGAATTCGTGACAACCCCTTGCAATTGGGTTCAGGTCAGTGCGCTTAAGATAAAGCTGAGTATTCTGAGCTCCCAATCCCCAGATGGATCCTTCAACACATAAATCTCTAATCACCGCGTCCATTTCATGGTTAGCCGGAACCATCCGAATTCTATAGCTCGTTTTTGTGTTAAGTGGCCCCCCAAACTTCATGACTGTCTTGATTCTGTCCATGCTAAAATTCATCATTACACGCTACAAGAAAAACCCCCTTTAGCTACGCTTTTAAAGCGTGCTGAAAAGGGAGTGAAAAGCGCACCGATTTCATTTGGCCACGCATTTCCATCAACCCGCACGCTTTTTGCAGGGATACGTATGCGAGCGTGGCGGTTGCTCTATCGGCACGCTTTTTAGTGTGACCCTTGATCTTCATCTACCGCTACGCTTAAAAGCGAGCTAATATGTTTAATCGTAACGCTTAAAAGTGAGCCAATATGTTTAATCGTAATGCTTATTTACATGAGCTATGGCTATGCTTCTAAACGTAGCTAGAGAAAGCTATAGCCACGCTTTAAAACGTTGCTGTTTTATGTACTTGTTGCCACGCTTTCACGAGTGCCCATAAGGCTACTTATTAGAAACAATAGCCACGCTTTTAAACGTGCTTTTTATATATCTATTGCCACGCTTTTTGTGCATGGCCACAATGTATTTTTGGTTTTGTTTTGGTGCATTTTTAAGTATGGCGATTGAGGTTGCCACCTTTTTTTAAAGCCTAATTATTCATTTTTATGCCTGTTTAATCAATTTGAATTTAAAATAGTATTAACTTACAATTTCATATATATATATATATATCAACCAAAAGTGTGTACATAATGTATATAAGCCATTCATGAACAATTCCACATCAAAATGTGATTGAGGTTCCAGAAATCTAATTCATGAACAATTCCGATTCATCAAAAAAATTCCATCAATCTACTTTTCTCTAGTTAGCCTAACAAGCCAAAATCTGGCTAGAACCAACTCTAGACAAAATCTAGCCTAATAAACCAAGGGCATTTCCTCTGTATACCAACTCCAGACACAACACCTCACACACCAATTCCCAAGGAGCAGGAGAACACTTTACAAGCAAAAAACAATGTTACTTCAACAACTCCATGTGTTGATCATTTGTGAGCTCCCTACAAAAAATTACAAAGAGTTATATCTCAATATTCCAGTATTAAGACGTCATACACCACAATGGAAAAATAATAGAAAAGTAGTTTGACAGCAAGGCCATAGAATCCCTTCCCTACATTATCATCCTCATCATTAGAAACTTAACAGAATTAGAAAGTAATTTCTGATATTGCAATCAAAATAATAGAAAAGAGCAAAAAAAGACAGCAAGGCCCCAGGGGTTGTGCTGGAAAGGATGCATTAGGAATCAGTGAATCATACTCATCACATCACATCACATCACATCACAAGATAAAATGTACTTATATTAATTTAACAAAAATAAGACTTAACAATAATATATATATAAGCAATGCTTATCTCACTACAAAAAACAGGACCACAATACAACAATCAGTGATACTACGTACACGACACTAATAGATAGATAGATAGCAGGAAAGCTATAGATACTACAAGAAATCAATAGATGAAACTAATGACAGCGAGAACTAAATGAAATTTCCAATAAGCAGTTTTTGGATGCAAAAGAGGTTGATACTACATCACTTTATTTCTTTTTTTCTCCAACCTTGATCATAATTGGAGAAAAACAAGGGTATAAAACACATAAATAAAAAATCCATGCCAAACCAATGAAACAGGGAAAAGAATGCAAGACTAAAACTGAAGAGCAAGACTAAAACTAAAAGTATTCAAACAGAAGAGAAGTAAAACTATATATACATGCCAATCAAAGAGCAAGACTAAAACTGAAAATGAAAAATACCAAACTTAACAACTTTGACAGTTACTAACTAACTCTCTTCATTCTTTAATTATTCAATCTTGATACTACTCTTATTACAGCTCATGCGAAACACTTTGCCATATCAAATTAGATTAGACAAGATAATAGCCAGAAAGTTACTTTCCTCTTACTTTGCCTTCATCTTCATTATCATTTCATTTCCATGAGGTTCATTTTCAGCCAACCTAGAGTAAAAATTAAAGAAAACAAAGAAAAAAAAAGAACAAAAGAAAATTAGAAAACAACCAAGACCACTTGTAAATTCTTTTTCCCTGCAATAATATCATCCTTTCTTTATAAGACAATATAAATATAATTATAATTCAACAGTGGCAGTAAAAGGGGGCAAGATGAAAATGATGCTATATATCTATTCACATGCACAGCTAATTCCAAATAACTCAGCCAACAATATGAAACTCTAATTACTGGGAAAAAAAATTTTCTTTAGATCAACTAACTCTAAAAATGCAACTAAGAAAATTCCCAAAGTTTATTGGAACTCAAAAATCTTAGAACTCAAAATAGCTCTAAAAATGCAACAGAATTTTGCTTCCTTAAAAGCATGATTTTTCAGCAACTTAGGTAATTTTGGAGCTCCAATCCTTGTTTGAATTAGTCTATTCTAAATTCAAAACAACCTATAATTCAGAACAATCTATTCTAAATTGATTATGAAAAACATGAAATTAAATGTAGTATGGATGCATTGACTTACTTGCAGAAAGACTCACTTAATATTAACCCAGAAAAAGAAAAAAATACCATAAACTAATAAATCAATATGAGCCTTTTACAATTTGGTAATTCTTGTGATTTTAGTAAGAAAATCTTCAAAAATAAGATCTCTGTAAGCAACAAACAGCAAACACACAAAGCTTAAAATGAATGTTGCAAAAAAGAAAATGAATAAATAGGAGTAAACCTTAGGAGCTAGCCATTGCTTCTCCAACACTCTTGCAACATTTTTGTCACTTTTGCCAAACCCACCTTGAAAGGTTCTCTCTTCAGATCCTCTTTTCCCTCCACCTTTAAAGAGTTTGAGTTAATTACTTACCCAATGACATGCCTATCATCATGATGAATAGCCTGTGAAAACCAATCAATAAATTTTATAGCTTCTAGAGATCAAGATATGAAAGAATAACATGAAACAACTTGAAGAAATTCAAGCTTCGATTGACAAGACACTGTAACAATAACCTTCAATTTAATAAGTAGGCAACACACTAAATCAAATCAAGTTCACCTTAGATTTATATAGCCATTTTTTGACAGATTGCAAAGTGGTCCTGCAATGATAATAGAAAAGTTTTAAAGTAGTTCTATGATTAATAGTTAAGTTATTAATCATTTACAAACTCTTATCATTAAGTTCTGATCTTAATTTTCTGGGATAACAACCTATTTCTCAAGTAGACAAAGCATATAAAAATAGGATACCTTTTCCCTTTGAGTTACATGCAGTAGGGAACAAAATGTTAAAACTACTGCTTCATATGCTTAAATACAAGTGATAATTATGAGAAGAAGCAAAAATTTGATAGAATTTAAGGTCTCCTATCGTAGAATGCAACAATTGAATCCAGGAAATTTTGGGAACAAAAGTAAAAAAGAGATCAAAATAGCCATGAATGAAAACATACTATTAGAATACAGGCAAGTGCAAAATGTAAACTGTTTAAAAGTTTGCAAGTTGATAATGAAGGAGAAAGAATAAACCTAGTTAATCAGAGCGCAGGACAGAGACGCAAGCTTAATGTCATTTCCATCCAAAATGAGTTCTTCCTTAACCTTCTCAGATCTAACAACAGAGAATCCCTCAAGCATGTCCACTTTCCTGACCTATCAATACATCACACAAAATAATCAAATAAAATCATGAACACAGTTCAATAACTCAAGGAATCAAAATAACTAACAACACACAATAATCCTACAAAATTTTAAAAAACCTAATTCATTTGATACTAATGTCGAACACAGAAAACCTAATTTATTTTCCTACTATGATCTGAATCAAATACAAAAAGGAGGTTAGGAGGCACTATCGTTGTTGTTGGAGATGCTGGCGTTGGTAGGAAAGTGAGCATAGACTCCGATTGGAACAACGATTGATAGACAAGGGAACGAGGGTTTACATTAAAAAATTAAAAAAGAAACTTGATGATAAATAAGTCACATAGAAAGAAAAACACAGCAAACGGAGGAAACAGAGCAGCACCTCAGAGACCGCCGAGAACAGCCAGCAGAGGGCGAGAGAAGCTGGGCAAGCACGGTACAGAGAGAGCGACGGACGTGCAAGGACGGCGGCAAGGCGTGACGGACGACGAACCTCCAGGCGGTGGTGACGAAGTTGGCGATGAAGACGAGACGTGACTCGACGGTGGCTGAGAAGAGGTGATGGAGGTTCAGGTGGCTGCGCGGTGGTCGTACGGTGGCGAAGTCGGCGGCGGCTAGGGTTCTCTGGTTCAAGAGGTGGTTAGGTTTTCCCTGAAGAGGAGGCACGGACCTAGAAGGAAGGAGAGCGCTAAAGGGTTCACGAGCTCAGCGACGGATGCTCTGACGAAGGGCTGACGCGACGACGGAAACCGCTGAAGGGTTGATGGAGAGAAGCCCCAACGACAGACTGAGGAGGGATGACAGAGCCAGGGAGCGGGACGGAGGGACCACGCGGCGACAAGGACGAAGGAGGGCGCGACAGACAATGTTCTGGTCGACAGCGGTTGGGGTTCGAGACGGAGCTTACGGTGGACGGAGGCGCGACGGAGATTGGGGACGGAGGATCAGAGCTAGGTTAGGGATGGAGATTTAGGGTTTTTTTGGGTGAGTGTTCGAATAGCTAGGGTCTGAGCTGATTTTGGGGGTTTCTTTCAACTGATCTTCTATTTCTTCAACTTTGTTTTTTTTTAAACTTAATTTTGGGGTGAGTGTTCTAAACTTTACTACAAAATTTTGTATGTTTTTGTTTTTGCCCAAATCTAGAAAACTGAAAAGTGTTTTTCCTTTACAAAACTAAAAAACTCTGTTTGCGCCAAAGTTAAAAGTTTTAGAGCCAAAATTGTTGATTTTCGTGGGAAAAAATTTGGGATGCATTCTGTAGAAAAAAATTGGTGGGAAGTTTATTAGTACGTTTTTAATTGTCACATTTAACATCATATGTGGCTACGCCTAAAAGCGTGCCTATATGCTGCTAAATCACCACCCTTTAGGTAAGCGTAGCAATAGATCACATACCAAATTCGTTAATTAATCGCCACCCCACATAAGCGTAGCCATAGGGATATATAGCCACGCTTTTTAAGCGTAGCATAAAGAAAACATAGCTAATAGTCTAATTTCTTGTAGTGACACCTCTTACAAAGGTGTGAAAACGAGGGTCGCTTTCACTGTCTGGATCAATGTGAGCATTAGCATAGAACTATCTAATAATTCTCTGACTAATCTTCTTCTTAGGCTTGTTAAGCCTCTTCCATCCACATAATTCAATTTGTTGTTGGATTTGTGGGTACTATGCTTCACTCAAATCAAATTTTGAATCTGGTATAATAGGTTTTGAGGCAACATTGGAGTTATAAAAATGTCATTGAATGGAGATTTAAATCTGAGAGCATCGAAGTCATCTTCTTCATGAGCTACTACTGCCTTTCCTTTTCTCTTCCTCCTTGGATACGGATGCCATCTGCAAAATAACAAATAGCGAAAAATAGTGAGCTATCCAACACCAAACATAATGTGTTGTTTGTCCCCAAGAAACAAGAATGAGACACAGAGAAGAGACAAAAGGAAAAGGGCTACCCAATGGATGTTGAGAATTGGAAAAATTGGATGTAAATGCAAACGGAATAAGAAGATGCAAAACAGAATGAGATGGTGACTAAAAAGAAATGATATGATGATGGGTGGTGGAACGTGGTAAGGCAACGTGACCAGGGGAGATGGTATAGAGATTGGTATGTGGAGGAGTGAATATGGGGGTGAAAGGGATATGATCTATCGCAGGGCGGTTGGCTACGTTTGGCTTGGTGGGAACGTGAGGACTAGGGATAGGTGGGGTGGTGTGTAGGCTTGATTGAGGCAAAAATGTGATGACAAGGGAAGAGGGACATGGTAGGGTGTTATGTGTAACAAGAATGGGAGAGAAGGGGATATATATAAGAGTGGGGGGTGGGGGGGGGGGAGGGATATTTGGGGTCTGAACTGGGTAGGATATTTGAAATGAATGACGGGCTAATAATGTATAACATCAGCAGTGGTGAACTTGGCCCCTATCTGGTCACTTGCAAAATTTTGACCTCATTGACATCAGCAGTGACTCAGAAACAGAATCCATACCGGGAAGAACAAATCAAGAAATGGTTGGTATGGCTGAAGCACAGGAAGAGGATCCTAAGGAAGATCCTGAAGAGGAGATCATGGATTAATCAGCAGATTAAGACTCTGAAGAAGAGAGAAAGGATAAAATTCGCTTCGAAAAATACTTCGAACTGGCTCTTCCTAACAGCCCCGAAGAAAGCAGCGCGGATCCCCTCTTGCAAGCAACTAGGCGCGTGACTGCTCCCACTAGCACAGCGGATTGTGCGATTTTCCAGTGTCGGGAGGGCATCGCGCAACGGCGGCACAAAAATAAAAGGGTCCAATTTTCAAACTCTATCTAAGACATTTTCTATTTACTTTTCTATGTCAATATCTAAGATGCTTTGTATATATTTGTTTTCCTTCTTTTCGTATGTGAACTCCTTACTATGAAGTGAATGTTTTCTGCAAACATATTAGGATTTTAAAATTGTGCTTTCTCTTTTGGGAACCCCACTTTAAAATTTTGTTTGAAAAATTCTTTTTGAATTGACTTTATACTATAATTGCCCCACCATTTTTCTTTTTGTGTGTGTTTATTCCTCTCTTATGATTGTGATTTGTAACTTGCAAAATTATGTATGTATGTATATATTTGTGTATTCAGATGATTAAGGCCTTTTTTTTTAATAAACTCACAAACCAAATAGTCTGACCCTTTACAACACCCATTGAAGCCAACTTTGAGCATTAAAACCCTTTTGTTCTAACAATTGCAACCCCAAACTTTTCTCAACCAAACGTGAACAACTGTTTTCAATTCATATGAAGAATGATCCGAGTTTACTACTCAGTATTTTTAAATGGTTGCATCCTATGATACATTTTCTAAATTTGATCGAGATTCTCGTAAGCTGGTTCGGAGCTATCTGCGACAAACTTCCCATTTTCAATTCTTAAGGAATTTTGGACTGGTCTCGGGGGCCGCATCTCTAGTCGTGTATCTTTCTTACTATTGCATTTATGAGTTGTTCATTGGATGTTGAGTTCGGATTCAGATCCTAACTTGCTTGTGTTTGATCCTGAAATTGAAAGAATTTTAAGGCACTGAAGGCAAGTTAGGCATCGAATTCCGTTTAAGAATAATCTGATTTCTCAAGCTGAAGTACTCGCATCTGAAGAAGACTTTATGTATTCTTCTGCTTCTGAGACTGATATTAAAATCTCTTCTTCTGAAACAAACACTGATACCATGGGCTATAACCAAAGACTCACTCTGAAGGACCTTAGTGCATCGAATGTTGCATTTCAAGCTTAGACCGCTAGGTACCCAGAATTAAATGCTAATTTCGAACAAAAGTCGGGTTTGATCAATTTACTCCCCGAGTTTCATGATCTACCAACGGAGGACCCGATCAAGCATTTGAAAGACTTTGAAGTAATCTGTGCCATTACCAGGAGGATCGGTGGTATTGAAGATGTTGTTAAGGTCTTTGCTTTTCCATTCTCCATGGAATGAAAAGCCAAGGATTGGTATTACTCTTTGCAAAGCGAAATCATTGTTGACTGGGCATTATTCAAGAAGAAGTTTCTTTAGAAGTACTTTCGAACTTCTCAGACCAATCGATCTAAAAGGAAATCTCCGAAAACACACAGTCAAAAGCATTGTGGTATTTGTTCCTGAAATTCTCACCATGCAGATGAGTGCTAACAGTTGCAAAAGGATAACACCATTGCGTCTTCTCATAATTTCTACGAAATTTCACCACTACCACCCTACACAACAAACAGTATTATGCACAAGGCTGGCGTGAGAACCAACAAAACCGGTGGAATCTATCTCATCAATCACAACAAAACTAATACAGCCAACGTTACACTTATAGTCAACCACAGAACCATCCAAACCAGAGATACCAACCACCACACATTCGTCAAAATCATCCGATGAATTACCCACCATCCAATTATGAAGAAACCCTGCGTTCTTTTCAGCAAGAAAGCAAAGAGCTAAGAGAAGCTCAAAAAAGAATAGAGACCCAACTATCCAACATCACCGAATTTCTCACTATGTTTACCATCCAAATGGCAATTAACCAACAACATCAATCCCAACCATCTAGTTCTAGCCAACTTCCGTCCCAACCATTTCCAAACCCAAAGGGATGTATTAATTTGGTACAAAATGAAGGGATACAAGATGAAGAAAAAGGTGAAGATACCTCAGAGATGAGGAAAATTGTTAGAAGGATGTCGGGAAACATGAAGAGGAAGGAGAAATGTTCTTGTAGCGACTGTCTACAGAGAAACCAACGGTATGAAGGAAGAATTACATAAAAAGTGTGAGAATCATGGTATGTGTTCAGTAACTTGCAATATAGGAGATATAGAAGTCCCAGCGTGCATGTAATCTTGGAGCCTATTCAAGCATCATGTCCTTGGAGGTATTTAAGACATTGAACTTAGGGCAACTAAAGAAGTCTAGTAATACTTTTGCTTCGGTTGATAAGAGCGTTGTTTCTATGACGGAAGATGTCATGTTGAAAGCGGAAAAACTGATTTTTCCTGTGAATTTTCATGTTATGATAACTTTTGCAAGTGACAAGAATAGTGATTCCCAAGTTTTTCTTGGAATGCCATTACGAAAATAGCAAAATTCAAGCTTGACACTGAAAAGAGCCGTCCTAGGCGTCGTAAACAAGGTTAATTCAGAGTTCCATTTCTCTTGAAAACAGGAAGAAATCGTTGTAGGGGAACCCAAATAGATTATGTATATGAGCGAAGGACGTTCTTATCAACAAGAAGTGTCACAAGAGCTTGCAACCACATTAAAAATACCAAGTATGGGACTCGGGTCGTTCTCCCAACGAGTTAACGCATGGGTCAACTTTGGTTGTTAAGAAATTGGGGGTTGCAATTGTGAGTGTGTGAACAGAGAGCAAAAGAGAGATTAAGAGAAAACTGATAAAAATTGGTGCTTGGTCTTGGATCGAGGTATTGTGTGTCCCGATGAACACCACTAATCCCAAGTATTGATGGTTGCCACGTAACCCGCGAAGCCACACTCTACCAAACGGTCAAGTGGGTAAATTAACCGTTCCGTAAGTCCCAGGCTTCTCATACTCTAGTGCAACGGACCTAGGTCTTTGGAACATGGATAAAACCTCCATGTTCACCTCATTAAGGACTCACTCTCACTAGCGAAAGCCTGGCGTCAACGGAACGGTTTTAACCCAAGGATTAACCCATCCTTTCCTTAGGGATTAGTAGCTAGGATCATCCACACCTCAACCCATGACCAAAGCACAAGAACACTACTCAAAAACTAAATCAAGCATTAGAACCAAGTACCGTGCGGTCGCACCGTACTTCGTGCGCGCGTGCCCCATCCTCAAGTGCACGAAATATGGACTATTATACATTATTGCAAAGCTCTAGATGTTAGCTTTTCAATGGCGTTAGAACCAAGTCGTTTGGACCTCTGTAGCTCAAGTTATGACCAAATTAGTGACAGAAGGTCAGGATTGACAGCATAAAGAGAATTATGTGCACTGATCTTTGGATGTGAATTCGTCATAGAATCGCTTAGAACCGGAAGAAGTCTTTAACATAAAAGTTGTAGACATTGATTTCATATTTCCAAAGAGCCCAAGTTTGCTTCAATCCAATGACTATAGCTCCTTTTCTTCGCTTCGCACTCTTGCTTCTTTTGTGAAATCTCCGCTTTTGCATGCTTTCTCTAAACCATTCTTGCTTCCAATGTTCTTCTTAGTCTTTCTCATGCTTTTATCAACCCCTATAAATCTGAAATATACTAGCAAACATATCATTGCACCAAGGGGAGAAGATTTAGCAATTTATATGCATTTTGAAGGCTAATTTAACATAAAATCATTTGTGAGCATTTTCTAGCAAAAGATAGAAAACATGGTCATTCACTAGCAAATATATGAAGAAGTATTGATGAGGGCATCCTTTTAAGTATGAAATTTATCATCAAAAACCTCCTCATCAGACACTCATGAAGAAACCTTCTCTTTTGAGGCTGGATGTGTCACAGAGACGTTCAACATGGACAACATAAAGAACCCTATGAAGTAGAGTGGGAAACATTTTCAGTTGTGCAACCAAGAAAACAATTTGATCACTTGTAAGAAGGAATCAACATTGAAAAGGGAAAAGTTGACGAAGTCACCAAAGAGGAGAAAAAGAGGTTGAGGGATACTCCCCCTATTTCAAGAAAGAAGAAGAAAGAAAAGCCAATTCAAGAGGTGAAGAAGAAGAAAAAGAAGCCTAAGGAAGACAAGCCAAAGAAGGTTGAATTGAAGTGCACAAGCTTAGAGGATTTGATGGGCAAGTTGAAGATTGTCAAGGATGTACTTCACAACAAGGACAAGATTGGTGTCCACTTGGTTGGGGGTAATTCCTAGTAGAAGTAACAAAGCAAGCTAGCAACAATGTCAAACTTGAAGGACAATAAACAAAAGTGCTAACTGAGAGATACCTCCACCATGGTAATACATTTCAATCTCTTTTCCATGCGTTTTTGTATATATGTGTTAGTTGATGGTTAAAATTTTTCATCTTTGATTGATCATTTTGATGTTTAGAAGTGCTAGAAGGGTGGGAAATAGGTTTAGGTTAGTTGTAAATAGGTTTCCAAGCCTTAAAAAAACAAAAAAAAAAGGAGTTTGACCAGACATGTGTGTAAGCACATCCCCTGTGTGCTTAAGCACATATGCAAAAATCCAACTTTGGAGAGCTCTGGAGCTCTGTGGGTACGTACACCCTAGCTTCTTTTATATAATGATTTAATGTTGGTGGAGAAAGACAGCTTGGAGCAGCTTGGAGTTCATCGCCATAGTAATTTCCATAAAACTCCTGAAGTAATATCTCATTGATTTTCACTGGCTCATTACAAAGGAATTGCCACTGATGATTGTTGAGATCCTCGACAAAGGCCTTCATATGTTCAGAGATGTCCAGTTTCTTCTCTTGGTAGAGTTTCCTATTCAACAACTTTTTGTAACAATCTTGGCATATGAAACTACAAAACTTACATGGCTCGGAATGAGCGTTAGTTAGACACCCTACAGGTTCCTTTCTTTGACTTGGAACCCCATAAACTTGGCATATATTCTTTATAGCTGGTTGATTCCCCTTGGAAACCATCTTGAAAAACTGAACATGTAAAAACATGATGGCTCGCAAGGAAAATCAACCAGATATAATGAATACACACCAAGTTCAAGAGGTCCCAAATCATAGAGAAGAACCTGTAGGACATCTTACTAACCCTAGTTTTGAGCCGCATAAGTTTTGTAATGTCATATCCAACAGGAAATGACTTACATTTCAATCCATAACTTGTGAAAATTTAAAACATAGTTCTAGTATGGTAATGAACTTCTTTTTTCTATGGTTTAAATTATTTGAGTTATGGTGGGTTTTGGAGCCTTTTGATGGTATTATTTGTGTTATTTTTGCTCTTATTTTTGCATGTAATTGGATCCATGGATCTAAAGTGTATGCTAATTCACTTTTTTTTTCCTTTTATTTTGCTTATGCATGACTTGCATATTGCTTTTGTTTATTTTTCTTGTTCCTGTCTAGCTTATTTTAGAAGTGTAGATGTTGAATCTTTTTAGTGTGAAAATGAGAATGACAAAGAAAGATAAAGTGCATTCAATTAATATGATTTCTGATATTTTATTAGTAATATCTAATTGTTTTAAAACCTACATTTTTTAGTCTTTTCCATAGAAATTCTATTTCTCCTACCAACTAAATTTGGTAATTTATCCTTCTTGCAATTGCAAATGTTAAATAATTCCAAATGATTACTTAAGGTTTATGTTTTAAAAGCAAAAGCTTATTTTTTGGCGAATCTTTGAACACAACAAGTAAACTATATGTTTAAATGATCATTAAAAAGCACTACTATTCTACTAATTAATGAAACCTTTGAACAATAACCTATCAATTAATAGAACATATGTAAGTTTAAGACCTCACATGATTTTCAAACTTGACAATCCAGCAAGATCAACAAGCACGGATGCATTTGTAGCCACCTTCTTATCTCCATATATACAAGCAACAGAAGTAAGAAATAAACAAACCATCAATAACTACATTACGAACATATATATTTCATAACTAATGCAATTAACTTGGATGCACTATATTTGTTTTTTTCTCCCATCCAAATCATTTCTTGTTTATGACTAGCTTGCTCATGATATGATTATATTGTTGTTAGTAGAATTTAGATGGCCTATTTGTTGTTGTGGCAGCAATTGAAGCTTTTGATATTGGTTATCTTTACTTCCCTTGGAACTATGTACTTGGAACACTCTCTCTCAACTTGTACATCCAACCCCTCATCATGTTGTCTTCACTCTTTATTACTATTTCCATGATAAAACTCGTTCCGATGGGTAATTTCATAGCATTAATTGACCAATTATCACCCTTTCATCACTTAAATACTCGCAAAATAGGTCTAATTGCACTTAGTAGTTCCTTAGGGCTGTAATTGTAATTATCTGCTATTTCGGCCAATATTTACTATGTTTTAAATTGTTTCCCGTTCCGCACGATGCCTTGAATTGTGTGCTTAAGTGTTTCAGGATTTAGCAGGCAAAGTTCGGAGCGGAAGTGGCCAGAAAGAGCGAAAGGAACGAAATGATCACAACAAAACCTAGAAGGCCATTTCTGGACCCCATGTGTATGCACAGAAGGAAGCCATGCATACGCATCCCTGCCTTGGGCAGCATGCCGATTTGGTGGATTCGGCACTAATGCGTACGCATATAAAGCTTCCATGCGTACGCATTAGGGGGTTTCAGTATCTATAAATCACCATTTTGAGGAGAACCCACTTCCACATTTAGCTTAGTTTTTAGGGTTCCATTCTAGGTTTTATTGTCCATTCACTAGCCAAACTTTTTATTTTTGTTTTATTGTCTGTTTATTTTACTGCTACTCTGCTAAATTTTAGTTTTAATTAATTTATTTTACCGTTATTCTGCCGATTTCAAAACTGCAATATTTACATTTTACTACTGTTATTCTGTCAGTTTAAATTCTTGCAAACTGCGATTTTACATACTATTATGATGCCCATTTATTTTCCCGCTATTATGATTTTCGCAATTAGCGAGTAGAGTCCCATAGTGTCTCGGCTGTCGAGTGAAATGTGCAAATGACCTTTGCTGCGAGTCCCCAGAGGATCGGATGAGAAGGAATGGGGTTAAGTCCGTTACTGCTATTTGTACGCCCCTGCTAGCAAGGGTGAGGTCCCTGCGACACGGATTCACCACGGTGATCACCGGTATAAGAGCATTAGGATCTGGTGACAGCGGGTTTCTAAAGAATTCGTTCAACCCCAGTTGTTGGATCGCAGACTCCAATGCCATTCAATCAGAGCATTAGTGCCTGGTGACAGAAGGTCTCTAAAGAGTTCATTCAATGACTAATCAGTTGGGTTGGATCGCAGACTCCACCGCTGTACCTGCACCGCTTGCGAGTTTATTCTAGTAACGCGGATTTACTCGAATCCATCGTGGGATCAGTACCTCACAGTTGGTATGCCAAGGACAGGGTATAATCGGGTACCCGATTATCCGTCCGGACCCGATCCGAACCAATTATATTGGTTCTGTACCCGATGGGTAATCGGGTATAATCAGGTCCAACCCGATTAGATCCAACCTAATATTGGTCCGGGTATTGGTTTTAGAGGAGCGGAACCCGAACCAACCCTACTACCCGATTACCCATAATATTAATTAAAAAAATAAAAAATAAGAAAATATATAAAGAAACTTTTGTGAAAACCCTAATGTTAAAACGCATTTGAGGCTTTGAGAAGCCTCCTAAACCTAGCAAATAGCGCCCTCCCACCCCCACAGCGGCCGACCTTGCCTCCGCCCTCCTTCCCTAACGTCACCGGCGCTGACCTTGCCTCCGCCCTCATTAGGCGTATATAAGGCATTTTCACTAATCGTCGCGGCGTTGCGTGTGAACTCGTTCTCGTGTCGTCGCATGCCTGGCCGTTTCACGCTCGATTAACTTTTCCGTTGCACGCATCACGATTCAGTCACCACGGCCCACGTCGTCGCGTCGCCGTCCTCCTTCGTCACCAGTGCCGTCGAATTCGTTTTCTATGCTAGTACAGGTTTTTACTGTTCTGTTCTCCTGTGACATTTTTTATTTTTTTATGTTCTAATGGTTGCTTTGTTTTCTGTTTTTGCTATGATTGTAAGAAAATGTGTTCTTTTTACTTAATATTATTAATTTCTGCATTGAAATTTCTCGCATTCGTGGATCTAATTGTTAATTTTCTTGTTTTAGTGTCACATAATCTGAAACTGGACCAATTTCTTACTATAAATCCCGTAGCATTTTAGTTATGTGCTATAGCTTTCGGTTTATCATCATTTGTTTTTCACCATTAAGTCATCAATAGTGTGCTTTTTTTCTTCTATAAGCTTTTGGGTTATGATCTTAACTTTGGTTGAACTTTTGTGAACTGAGAATTGCTATTTAATTTTTTAAATAATTTATTCTAAATTTTGTTGCTGAGTTGAGTTGTTGTGTTCTTAATTTTCTTTTTACAGGATATAAAATAGTAAGTGATACCATTGTGGGAAGCAGCTCTAATGCAATTGTAAACATAATCTAATTAATTTTATTTTAGTTTGGAAATCACTTGTAAACATGCTGATGTAGTTTAATTTGTAGAACTTGAAGGAAACAGAACTTAGTTTTCAATTTCTTATTTTTTATTTTTTTTTAATTTTCTTGTTTCATTGGGTACCCGAATACCCGAACCAAACCAATCCGCCGTTAATCGAGTTGGATTGGTTCGGGTCTAGACAGAAAAAACGCAAAATCTGAACCAAACCAAACCAATTAGAATTTAATTGGTTCGGTTCCATTTTCACACCAAACCCGAACCAACCCGACCCATGCTCACCCCTAGCCAAGGATATGCAGAGGATTAACTTCTCCACTCTACCCTAGGTGGTGTGTTCCTCCTAGGTGACAGCTCATCCGACCTGGGACATAGCAGCGACCATAGGGATGCACAGTATTTCTACCCACAGCCGGGGCACTTCTTTATCATTACTGCTTTTACCTGCTTTATCTGCTTTCAAACTGCGAACTGCTTTCAAACCAATTCAACTGCAACCAAACCTCGATTAGAAATAAACTTTCTGTTTTTGCTTCCTAGGGAGAACGACCCGAGTCTCGTACTCGGTATTTCAAACATGGTTGCACCCTGTGACACCCTTTTCTAAACGTCTGACCACGCCTGCGAGCGGGCGTGTCACATTTTTGGCGCCATTGCCAGGGAAGCGGTAAAATTGTTTATTTTTTATTTTCTGTGAATATGGTACATATGATAGTCGCTTAATTTTCTTTCGAAGTTTAGTTTTACTTTGTTTCTATTCTTACGTGACTACTAAAGTTTTAATAAAGTTAACTTTCCTGTTATAGGTACTCTAAGCGATGGAACCATCGCCCGTATTCGCGGATTATGGCGCAATTTGCTCTTCTCGTGAATATTATCCTAATGACAGCCAGAGCGAGTTCATGCGCAGTGTGATAATGGAAAGATTGGAATCTCAGAGAATTCAGAAGGGAATGTACTCTCAACTAGAGATGGTAGTAAGTATGATGAACTAATCATTCCAAGCAAAACGATCAAGAGATTCGGAGAAAGGAAATACCTTAGACGCTGTCACTTTGCGTTGTGGAACACAATATAAAGGACCCACACCACCAGTTCAATCTACTGAACAACCAAGTCAAGACCACAGAACCTCCGAAAAGACAGAAAGCAGTAAAATGCTGGAATCTACCAAAGAGAAAGATACCTCTGAAGAAAGTTGAAGTTACCCTCCCTTTATTTGAGATCATCAAGCAAGTGCCGAAATAAGCAAAAGTCTTAAAAGATATTTGCATCCACAAGAATAAAATAGATGACTTGGCTGCTACCGAAAAGGAGCAAGCAGTATCTTCAATGAGAGGGCTGCAGTTTCTGCCTTACAGACCTGATGAGCTACCCAAGAAATATGAAGACCCAGGACCGTACATGGTTAAATGCTCTGTGGGATACGTGGTACTCAGGGATTGTATGTGCGATATTGGAGCATGTGTTAGCATTATGCCTTACTCCATATACGAAACACTGTATCTCGATCCCCTTAAGCCATCTGATGCCAGATTTGTCTTAGCAGATAAAAGTGTCACTACTGTGAAAGGAAAAGCTAAGGATGTGCTTCTGCAGATTGATAAGCTGGTATTCCCTGTGGACTTTTATATACTCGACATGCCCATCGATAATGCAAAGCGGCAAACATCAATCCTTCTTGGAAGGCCCTTCCTGAAAACTGCGAGATTCAAACTAGACGCCTTCGCAAGCACCTTCTCATTCTCAAACAAGGAGGATATCATAATCTTTAATATTCATGATCAGTAGCGAACACCATTCCTCCAGCATACGCTCTTGCAATGTGACATAATTGACGAACTGGGCGCCGAAGTAAAAGAAAGTCACGATGGTGAAGGCAATGATGATCAGCAGCGTCAGGAAGAAGAAAAAGAAAGAAATGATTCAGCTTTGAACCCGCTGCCACCCCATCTCAAATATGCGTTCCTGGGAGAAGGAGAATCCCTTCTAGTAATTATATCAGGAGAGCTTTCAGCTAAAGAAGAGCAACCTCAGAGAAGAATGAAGCAAAGCTTGTAAGGCAACCTCAAAGAAGAATGAACCCTACCATCTTGGATGTAGTAAAAAAGGAAGTCACTAAACTCTTGGAGGCCGGAATTATATACCCAATCTCGGATAGCGAATGGGTAAGCCCAGTTCAAGTAGTGCCAAAGAAATCCGGAATTACAGTGATAAAAGGAGATGACAACCAACTGGTCACAACTAGGATACAAAACTCATAGAGAGTGTGCATCGATTACAGAAGACTGAACCAAGCAACGAGAAAAGGTCACTGCCCTCTGCCCTCTGCCCTTCATAGACCAAATGCTCGACAGGCTGGCAGAAAAGTCACATTACTGTTTTTTGGATGGGTATAGAGGGGTGGGAACAGGCCAGGCTTTACTCTTAACAGGCCAAGCGTGCAATAGAATATATTGGCCTTAGCTTGGCCTATAACCTGGTATAGGCTTTTTAACGAGTACTAAGCCTGACCTATTGTCAAGCCTGGCCTGGCCTAAAGCCTGTCGGTAGGCCTGATTTTTTAATAAATAAATAAATAATTTATTTTAATATACAATAATAAATTTAATGTATAATTTAATTTTCAAAATAAATTATTAAACATATTAAGAAAATAAAAATGGGTATGTACAACAAAAAAGACAGATAGCTTAGTGGATAGAGATACTTAACGATTATAAAAGACCCAAGTTTGAACTCTTACTCTTACATTTTTATTAGTATAAAACACTTTTATGTCTATATTTACAGGCTCAGGCCGTCCTGATAGGCCCAACAGGCTATTTCGTAAGCCTAGGCCTGGCCTTGTAAAAAATTTAGGCTTTTAAAATAGCCTGAACCTGGATCTATTTTTTAAAAGGTCAGGCAAGGCTAGACTGCAGGCTCCTGACAGGTCGCCTGGCCTTTTTCCACCCCTAGGTATAGCGGGTATTTTCAGATACACATTGCCGCTGAGGTCCAGGAAAAAACCACATTTATATGCCCATTCGGTACTTTTGCGTACATGAGGATGCCTTTCGCCCTGTGCAATGCCCCTGCAACTTCTCAGAGGTGTATGACCAGCATTTTCTCCGATTTGATTGAAGAATGCATGGAGGTCTTCATGGATGATTTCAGCGTATATGGGGCATCCTTTATGGAATGCCTGGATAATCTACGAAGGGTATTAAAGAGGTGTATCGACACTAACCTTGTGCTGAATTACAAAAAATGCCATTTCATTGTAAAACAATGTATAGTGCTTGGACATGTGGTCTCAAAAGCAAGCATAACTATTGATCTAGCAAAAGTCGATGTGATATCCAACCTCCCGTACCCCACATCCGTGAAGGACATACGATCTTTCTTGGGGCATGCCGGATTCTATAGGCGTTTCATCAAAAACTTTAGTAAAATCACACTCCCCCTGTCAAATTTGCTGCGCGATGAGGTTGAGTTTTGCTTTGACGACAAGTGTGCCCAGACATTCAAAACACTCAAGACTGCTTTGACATCTGCCTCGATAGTCAGAGGTCCGAATTGGAATTTGTCGTTCGAAATAATGTGTGACGCCTCGGGATATGCTGTGGGAGCTTCACTAGCTTAATGGGAAGGAAGGATACCTTATATAATAGCATATTCCTCACGAACCCTGGACCAAGCCCAATCAAACTACATCACTACTGAGAAAGAGCTGCTTGTTGTTGTCTTCGCACTTGAAAAATTCAGACCCTACCTATTAGGCTCCAAGGTAGTGGTATACTCTTATCATGCCGTTCTGAAATATTTCTTGAAGAAGAAGGAATCAAAGCCTCGGCTCATACGTTGGATCCTCATGCTACAAGAATTCGACCTCGAGATCAAGGATAAAAGTGGATCATAGAATTTTGTGGCAGATCATTTAAGCCGCATTGAAGATAATGTCAAGAATCCACCTCCAATCGATGATTCCTTTCCTCTAGACAGGTTACACTTGTTTGAAAGAAAAACACCATGGTTCGCGCACATAGCCAACTATTTGGTTTCCCACACGTTCCCTCCAGGATTTTCAAAGCAACAAAGAGATAAATTGCGGAGTGACTCAAAGTACTACATATGGGATGATCCATATCTATGGAGAAGAGGAACCGATCAAATTGTCAGGCGATGCGTAACTGAATCTGAATTTCAACCTATCTTACATGCTTGTCATTCATCTGAGGGTGGAGGACACTTTGGCCCCCAAAGGACTGCAAGGAAAATTCTGGAATGTGGATCCTGGTGGACACTCTGATTATTATTGATAAAATATCATTGGTCTGAGTAAATTTTTCTGCAAATTGTAGTGGCCCGTACCAAGTTTGTCGGGGAAAGGCCCATTTCAGATAGGGCACGCACCAGAGCCGCCACCCAGGCAGCAGCACGAGAAAGAGCGGAAAGGGAACTTACTCCTTTTAACGAAGTGCGTTTCAACAGTCGTGACAATTACGAGAGGTCAAAGATAATTTTCAACAGAAAAATCCTCAACGAAAGAATCATCAACTTCAAGGAAGAAAAAGATGATTTTATGCGAGAAAGGATAGAAGGATTGGGATGGCACTACATATATCATGATTTGGTAGAAATCAACGTCACGGTAGTGAAAGAATTTTATTTGCACTTTTCATCAGCCAATCAAAGGACTGTATACCTGCGAGGAGCACAGATACCAATCGATGAAGATTCCATAAGCTCCTTTCTTGGCAACCAGGGAAATCCAATGACCAGAGCCAATGATGCCTATGAAAGAAATTTGGCCCTGCGGAAAATAGAGAAGCTCGAGACTGGCTGAAAATGATGGTATGCAATCTGAAGCCTCTAAGACATGAAACCACCTTCAGCATGGAAACTGCCCTACTTCTCTACACCTTAATAGATAGAGGGCCAATCCACCCGGGTCGCATCCTCAATAATTCAATGTATCAAGCTGCGTCTAGGGCAAAGGACAGGCGATTAGCCTTCCCCGTGATGATCACTAAGATAGCAACAGCATTCAATGTCCCCAGATATCCTGAGGACAACATGTACACAGTGCTAGCAACAACCAAGTATTGCGCTTTTGGCGATTGGAAGCAAGCGAAGAAGAAGGCACGGAAGGCAGATCTCAGACAACCAACTCCACCACCCATCCCTCCACCAATCCACGAGGCTCAGGACCACTCATCCACCTCTGCAGCAGCAGCCGCCCAACAAGCAGCACAGCCACCACTAGCAGATGCCTCTTGCACCGACCTTTTAAAGAAGCTCCTCTAAAGACTGCGTCGTAGGAAACAGGATCACAGGAACACGCAATACATGATCCGTACAGCATTCCCGAAGCTAGACTTCCCTGACGTTGGGCTCATTTCTTCATTAGATTTGAATAACGCAGACTACAGCTGAGATGTGTGCACAGAGGACCGTGCACAGCTCAGGTGTGGGGAGGAGGTCGGATAAAGGAGCAAGCACCGCCACTTATTTAAAATTTTCTTTTGCTAAACTATGTCTGCTTTAATTGCCTAACTTGGATAATTTGCTTTTTATCTATTTTATTTGCTTTGACTGGATAATTTGCTTTTCTTCTGATCAGTTTTAGCTCGACTATCTTAACCAGCTATCATGTGAATATTATGCTTTATATTAGGATTTTTTTGAACTGTTGCTTTTCTTATTGGGAACTGATGAGCAGCCGCCCTATGCACCGCAACAAGGTTAATCCGGAATTTTCTTTTCTTTCGAAAACAAGAAGGTATTGTTGTAGGGGAACCCAAATGGGTTATGTTGCGAGCGAAGAACGGTTCTCGTCAAAGAAGAGTGTCACAAGAGCTTGCAACCGCGTTAAAAATACCGAGTATGGGACTCGGGTCGTTCTCCCAACGAGGTAACGCATGGGTCGACTTTGGTTGTTAAGAAATCGGGGGTTGCAGTTGTGTGTGTGTGAACAGAGAGCAAAAGAGAGATTGAGAGAAAACTAATAAAAATAGGTGCTTGGTCTTGGATCGATGTATTGTGTGTTCCCATGAGCATCACTAATCCCAAGTATGAATGGTTGTCACGTAACCCGCGAAGCCACACTCTACCAAACGGTCGAGTGGGTAGATTAACCCCGTTCCGTAAGTCCAAAACTTCTCATACTCTAGTGCAACGGACCTAGGTCTTGAACATGGATAAAACCTCCATGTTCACCTCATTAGGGACTTACTCTCACTAGTGAAAGCCTGGCATTAACAAAACAGTTTTAACCCAAGGATTAACACATCTTTTCCTTAGGGATTAGTAGCTAGGATCATCCACACCTCAACCAATGACCAAAGCACAAGAAAACTAACAAGAGGATGAAACACTTGGTAGGCAAGAAATAAACACATGGTAGCAAATATGGAAAATAAACTAACAAGAGGATCAATTGAGTGAATCAACAAGTAGATCAACAACCAAGAACATAAAAATCATAAAAGTGCAAGGAATCATAAAATGACAAGAACATAAACTAGAGATAGCAATATGTAAAGAAGAGCAAAACAGAAGAAGAACTAGAATTGCATTAAAATGAAATAATAAGTATCCACAAAATAGAACACAAAACAAGAGTTTGGTTGGTAATGGGTTCCTAGGAGATGATGAAAATAGAAGAGAAACTTGAGAAAATGAGAGAGATGGAGAACTCTCCCAAATATCTCCTAAAACTACTCTAAGGCTAAATTGATGAAATGAGAGAATGCTTGTTGTGTTTCAGTTGTTCCCCCCCACCCCCCCACCCCCATATAGGTCGAATTGGGCTTGAGAAATGGATGGGCCTTGGCCCGGAAAAGTGAAATCCCCAAAATAGCCATCATTTAAGTGAGTTCTGTTATCGTCCCGCGCGGGCACGCCACCAACGGAAACTTCCCCATTAAGTAAGGGGGGCGCGAGCGCGCCATTAGGAGGGTACGGTCGCGCGATCAACGCTGGATTGGGCTATTTTTGGCTTTTTGTCCATTCTCCTTGCTTCCCTTGTTCTTCTTAGCTTCCTTTGGGCTCTTTCTCTCTATTTTGGGCATGAAATTCACTAACACACACATCAAGGGACCAAATGGGAGATGATTCAAACAATTCATGCACTTGGAAGCTAATTTAACAATTAATCATTTATGGACATAATCATGCAAGAGAGGGAAAAACTTGGTCAATCACTAGCAAATATTTGGAAAAAATATTGATGAGGGTATCCTTTTAAGCATGAAATTATCGTAAAAAACCTCCTCATCAAACACCCCACACTTAAAATTGAACATGTTCTCGTGCTCTAGTGCTTATGACCAAGGGAGATCACAAATAAATTTTCTCAAACCCATCCATGAGATAAAGGGGGGAGAACTACACAACATCATTATGGATGTAGCAATATTAAAACAAAATTTACCTAACTAAGCACCAAAAAGAAATGGATAAAAGCATGTCAGTAAATGCCACCCCCCACAAGCAATTAAATTAATGAAGATCAAGCTTGCTTGCATCGTAAGAAATATTCTAAATCATGGAATCAAGTCTAGAACCCTTACTAGTCGTGTATGCGCTCTATTCGCTCAAGTTTATAGGGTTAAAGACGCTCGACTCCTTTCTATTCATGCTCTTCACAAATTAATCTTCATTTAACCAATCAACATCAAGTGTATGTATACATGCATCATCATGAGGGCTTTTTAGGGTTGTAACGTGGCCAATGTGAAGTTAAGATTTAAGTTTTGGCTAAGTGAAATCTTAAGATGGATCTTTGCTCAATGGAGGACACCTAACACTCTCTTGTTTTTTCACTCAACCAACGTTTCCCGAAAACTCACATTTTTTAAGAACATGCAATGCATCTACCGTAGAAGGATTAGGGTGTATGTATTTGCTTATTTGGTAGCTTAAGATTCTTGCTACTTTTGGGTGACAAGGAATTTATTACCTTCCTTTTATTCTTTCTTTTCTTCTTTTGATTCTCTTTCATTTTTCTTTTCTTTTTCCTTTTCTTCCTTTCCTGTCACCCAATTTCCATTACTAGCTTGTGCAAATACATACACCTAATTAATTGTTTTCATGCATGCATGAACTTCCCAAAATGCCTTAAGATTTTTCTAATTTTTGTAAAAACCCTTTTTACCCATTTTCTAGTGTTCAACACATTAATCCCTCTTTTCTTTCTTTTCTTGCAAAGTGACTCACCACTAAATCCTCAATCAATCAAAGATCAAAGGGGACAATCATGGTTTTTCACTTATTTAGCTTGTAATGAGCTAATTAGACAAGAAAAGGAATTAAAGGTTCAAAATCAGTTCACAACGGTGATGATTAAGGGTTAGGCCATTTGGTAAGTGAGCTATCATGAAGCAAAAGTCGCAATCATACAGATACATAATATACATACAATGATGGACATATAAAATCAATTAATTTACAAATTACAATCATAGAAAATGAGTAAACACACAAGAAGAAAATTGGTGGTCCTTTAAAGATGCGAAATCACCTCTTTTTTTGGCTCAAAACCTCTCGGGTTATGTGTTTTTTAACTATTTTCCATGATTTTAGAAAGCAATCAAGTTGTGCACATGCAAGATTCAATAAAAATTTTCAAAAAATGATAATGGGGGTCCCAAAGAGAGAGAGAAAGGGTGCGAATGGTTAGGAAATAAGTTTAAAATAAAAGCAAACATCCATAATATATTTAGCCGATCGGGTTATGCTTATAGGAAAATAGAAAAACAAATTAAACAAAATAAATTTGTTTTTCAAGGCACACCCAATTCTAAAAGAGTAATTACACTACATCTACTAAATATTCTCCCAGCTAGATAAAAAAGTTATATACAAATGTACTTGAGCAGATATATATATGCAATGATTAAGAATTTTGAAGAATCAAACCGCCACTATTTGAAGCCTTCCCCCTTCTTCGAAAAATTGCAAGACTTTCGTGTTGTGGGGGGTGTGGAGTTCGGTCTCTAATCTGTGGAGGTGGACGAATCTTAAACTACTAAATAAGCAAATACATACACCCTAATCCACATACGGTAGATGCATTGCATGTTCTTCAAAAATGTGAGTTTTCGGAAAACGTTGGTTGAGTGAAGAAACAAGAGAGTGCTAAATGTCCTCCATTGAGCAAAGATCCATCTTAAGAGCTCACTTAGCCAAAACATAAATCATACATTCACCTTGGCCACGTTACAACCCTAAAAAGCCCTCATGATGATGCATGAATACATACACTTGATGTTGGTTGGTTAAATAAAGATTAATTTGTGAAGAGCATGAATAGAAAGGAGTCGAACGTCTTTAACCCTATAAACTTGAGCGAACAGAGCGCATACACGACTAGTAAGGGTTCTAGACTTGATTCCATGATTTAGAATATTTCTTACGATGCAAGCAAGCTTGATCTTCATTAACATAATTGCTTGTGGGGGGTGGCATTTACTGACATGCTTTTATCCATCTCTTTTTGGTGCTTAGTTAGGTAAATTTTGTTTTAATATTGCTACATCCATAATAATGTTGTGTAGTTCTCCCCCCTTGATCTCATGGATGGGTTTGAGAAAATTTATTTGTGATCTCCCTTGGTCATAAGCACTAGAGCACGAGGACATGCTCAATTTTAAGTGTGGGATGTTTGATGAGGAGATTTTTTACGATAATTTCATGCTTAAAAGGATACCATCATCAACATTTTTTCCAGATATTTGCTAGTGATTGACCAAGTTTTTCCCTCTCTTGCATGATTATGTCCATAAATGATTAATTGTTAAATTAGCTTCCAAGTGCATGAATTATTTGAATCTTCTCTCATTTGGTGTCTTGATGTGTGAGTTAGTGAATTTCAGGCCCAAAATAAAGAGAAAGAGCCCAAATCCAGCGTTGACCGCGCGGCCGCACCCTCCTGATGGCGCACCCGCGGCCCCCTTACTTAATGGGGAAGTTTCCGTTGGTGGCGCGCCAGCGCGATCCAGAAGATGCGGCCGCGCCACCCTATTTCGTAACGCCCAAGACAAAGACACCGCGCGCCCGCGCGACAGCAGCAGAACTCACTTAAATGAAGGCTATTTTGGGGATTTCACTTTTCCGGACCAGAGTCCATCCCTTTCTCAAGCCCAATTCGACCTATATGGGGGGGAACAACTGAAACACAACAAGCATTCTCTCATTTCATCAATTTTAGCCATAGAGTAGTTTTAGGAGTTTTTGGGAAAGTTCTCCAGCTCTCTCATTTTCTCAAGTTTCTTTTCTTTGTTCTTCATCCCCTAGGAACCCATTACCAACCAAACTCTTCTTTAATTACATGTTTTGTGTTCTTATTTGTGGATACTTGTTATTTCATTTTGATGCAATTCTAGTTCTTCTTCTATTTTGCTCATCTTTACATATTGCTATTTTTAGTTTATGCTCTTGTTCATTTTATGATTCCTTGCACTTTTTATGATTATCTTGCTCTTGGTTGTTGATTTACTTGTTGATTTACTCTATTGATTCTCTTGTTAGTTTTTTTTCCATAGTTGCTAGCATGTCTTTATTTCTTGCCTACAAAGTGTTTGATGTTTTGTTTACAATAATTATGGAGTAGTGATCTTGTGCTTTGGTCATGGGTTGAGGTGTGGATGATCCTAGCTACTAATTCCTAAAGAAAGGATGGGTTAATCCTTGGGTTAAAACCGTTCTGTTGACGACAAGCTTTCGCTTGTGAGAGTGAGTCCTTAATGAGGTGAACATGGAGATTTTATCCATGTTCCAAAGACCTAGGTCCGTTGCACTAGAGTATGAGAAGCCTAGGACTTACAGAACGGTGTTAATCTACTCACTCGACCGTTTGGTAGTGTGGCTTCGCGGGTTACGTGATAACCATTCATATTTGGGATTAGTCGTGTTCACGGGGACACACAATTGACAATACCTCGATCCAAAGCCAAGCACCCTTTTTTTTTATCAGTTTCTCTCTTAATCTTTCGTTTGATTTCTGTTCACATACACACACACAATTGCAACCCCCGATTTCTTAACAACCAAAGTCGACCCATGCATTAACTCGTTGGGAAAACGATCCCATACTCGGTATTTTTAACGTGGTTGCAAGCTCTTGTGACACTCTTTCTTTGACGAGAATCGTCTTAGCTCACACATAAACTATTTGGGTTCCCCTACAATGATTCCTTACTTTTTTTCTAAAGAAAGGGGAATTACGAATTAAACTTGTTTGCGACGCCTTGGGCGGCCGCTCATCATCCGCTTCCTTGGGAGAACGACTCGAGTCTCGTACTCGGTATTTCAAACTTGGTTGCACCCTGTGACACCCTTTTCTAAACGTCTGACCATGCCTGCGAGGGATAAGGCTTTCAAATACAACGACGAAAGTCACCGCCCCGAGCGGGCGTGTCATTCCATCTTACATTATTATTGTTTTCAACATCTAACAAAAATTTGAACAGAGACAGGTACAAAGACTTAGCACACCATGTGTTTAACATGAGTTTTCATTTTATTAAAAAAACAAAATCAAATAATACGCAATTTAAGATGCGAGAATAGAATAAATAAATGAAATCGAGAGAATGTAGAGATTTCAGACCCATGTTTACCAAAGTCTTCTATGTCCCTATACAATGTTGTTACTCCATGGACATGGACATGGTAGTGCTTTTGGAAAAAGAATATATACCAACTCATGATATTAACATCTTTTGGTTATCAATGCAAATCTACATCTAGTTTTCTACCATCAATGATATTGCCTACTTGACACAGTTAATGTTTCATGTTTTGTGAGCAGGGCTCTACTTAATGCTTTATAATCTTAAATAGAAGATTCAACATAAACAAGAAAGTTCTAGGAAAAATAGTAGGGAGATGAACCAACATGATGATAGCTGGAAAGGATCAAAATAAGACAGATATTTCTAAATTTCGCAAAAGCATGAAAAGGAACTATGAGGCTCAACCACCTTCATTTTCCAGAATTACACGTGAATCAATTATAGGTGAAGGAATCATTTCATGTTAAACAATCAAGAAAGTTCCTAATAAGAAAAAGAAAACATTGAAAATTATTGAAAGATAAGAAAAGAAATTGAAACCCTAAAACCAAGAAGCTTGAGGGGCAAAACTTGGCCAAGTACTCTGCAGTCATGGCAAGTAGCTTCCACTGTGGCTTCTTCTCTTCCCTACTCTCTTTGTCACTGTCACATTGGCACAAAGAAGGATAGAAAAGACAAAGAAATGTGTCAAAAGAGAATATTAAATTTTCAAGTTTATACATATTAATCCCTCAAAAGCACTTTGATAACACTTTCACCACCAAAATGATATACAACAAAACAAATTAATCCCATTCATTCATTATTACCCGAGATGATTCTCAAAGTTGTTGGAGCATATCATTCAAATAATATTAATATCATCAGATGCACTAATAAAACCCCAAATTTGGTCATTATAGATAAAACCCAAAATCTGATATTTGAGACTTGCATCGGTGCTTTTGTTTTAACATTCCTAAAACAATGCACTTAAAAATTTAACATGGGAGCAAACAAATTATAAACCCTAAACCCTAATTTCCTAGAAATCAATGAATCTATCAAACCCTATCACTCTATCAGCACACATTACAATTAATCTAACTCTAAACACACAAAATACCAATTCTATCACTCTATGAGACCTTCAAAGGCACACAAAATTATTTTTTTTAAAAAAAGTTAGAAGAAAGAGAGGTTGGACGAATCTGTGAGGCTATGAGCAGCACGGAAGGATGGATGGAGGAGCGGCGAGGCACGGCGAAGTCGCACTGATGGAGAGACGGGGAGACGGAGAGAGACAGCAAGACGGAGAGAGCGGAGGCAGCAGCAGGTTCCGTAACTAGTCTGCCATCAGATATTGGTTCTTCTGGATCTGCTTCTCCTACGTTGTGTTAGGCCTCAACAAGAAAAGGTAACAACGGAGGGAATTAAGCTCGTGAAAAACAAAACAAAAGGTTAGGGTGGAGAGATGGATGACACTGATACTGCTACAAGACTACATACTCAAGTGTCAAGTGTTTTTGATCGTTGAAAACTGGAAATGAAAGGTTAGGGACTGCATATGGAAATATTTTGACAAAGTAGCTAAAATCTCGATTAAACTCTTAAAATCTTCTGATATTACATAAATTTTACGATTTAAATCTTTATATGATCTTACGTTTTACATTTTAATTTATTTTTTCATTCCACATTTTCTCTACCTTGATTTTGACCGTTGAAAGGAATGGTTAACTTACACCTAGAGTTAGAGTTGCTTTTTTTCTATACGGTGGAGGTCCAAAGGGCCAAAACGAAACCGGGAACTAGAAATGACTAGGGAAAGAAAAAATTGATAAAATATGATTATAAAATTAAAATATGTAACCATTAATGAGTATAAAGACTAAACCTACACAATTAACATAATGAAAATGCCAAAAGTAATCTCCTTTTTAATTTTTAATAAGATGTGACTCAAATGGCATTTATCTTTCTTAATATATTTTTGATAAAGAAAAATTTTCTTTTTAATTTTTATATTTTTATCCTCTACACATTAAGGCTTTACTCAGATAATAAATTTTACTTCATTTATTTATTCTTACCTTCCATCCATTGGTGACATAGGATTAAGGATGTCAGAAGGGACTAAACCCGCACAGACCGACCCACATAGTCCACTGAAAAGGTGGGCCAGGCTAGAATTTTAAGACTGCGATAACAATTAAATTCGCCTAACTCGCCTTATTTAGTCCGCGTTTTGGCGGGTTTCGGCGGGGCGAGAGGGGATCTATCCCGTGCAGGCCTATTTTTTGCTATTTTTCAAAATTAAAAATAATTAATTAGTAAAAAATATTATAAGTTATTGAAATATTTATAAAATTATATTTAAAAAAATAATATTTAATTAGATATGTCGGATAATATTTAATTAAATATAATTAGTTATTGAAATATTTGTTAAAAAAAATTCTTTCTTTTTTAAAAAAAGTTTAGGCGGGGCAGGGTGGGATTTTAAGACTGCCGCATTAGGCAGCGCGAAGTGGACTGGCTCGTCTGATACTCCTACACAAGATTATTGATGACTTTAAAAAGAGATTTAGGGTGGAAGGTAAAAAAAAAAGTAACTTCACTGAATTTAATATATTGGCATTTATTCCTTTTTTTTTTGTTAGGGTTTGAGGCAAATGCTCCTATTATAATTTGAAATTTTCTTAATTAATATATAATTATAATTATTTGTCCCTATTAAATAATTCAATTTGACTATTAAAATTTATTTTAAATATGTGCTCTAATGATAAATTCTTAAATATAATTGTTATTGTTTTTATAAATTAGTTGAGACTAACAAAATATATTTATTTATTGATTTTTTCTTTTGAATATAAGTTTAGTTTTGGACTTTTGGCTATAGTAGTTGCATTCGATTCAAACCCTAGCTTGTTTTTATTAAAAAATTTGGTATAACCTCGTAAATTCATAAATATAAAACATTCATCTTATATTTATGCTTATTTATGGTGGACAAGGTAGGTAACCTCTTTTACTATATTCCAACTATGAGACGGACACCCAAAAAAATATATATCCCTACTATGGGATATATTCGTTGATATTAATTATAAAAGAGTAATGTTAGGAAGATAATAACACAAAATTATCATATTTAATTTAAAAATTATACTAGATCATCAACAAATATATCAACAACAGTAACTAATACTTCTTCTTCCTTGCCTACAGCATGCTCTGTATTCTACCCAAACCTCTACACATTCAACTAGTACCTCACACTCACACACCTCGCCACCAAGATCAATCCTCGTCAGACCTTCACCCTCCTGTTTTCACCATGTGTTTCCTCCTTGTTAAGCACCTCTTGTCGACACTCTCAAGTACGTCATTTTTCTACATGTTCCCATCTCCTCCATGTTATACACTATTGTTACTGCTACCGGAATCGCCATCGACGGCACCTTCAAGAATGTCATCTCCCTACACGTCTTTGTGGACTACCCATCAAGCTCACTAGAGTCGTCGCTTATTCTCTTCTCTTCCTCCTTCATCTTCTTCCAGTATTTATGTTTCTCTTGTTCTCCATAGTGTTAACTTATACTATCCTTTTTTTAGTTTTAATAAATATTATTTCGGATGATCATTTGTATCAGTTTGAAATTATTACTTGTTTTTGTTTTAAATGATCATTTGTTTCTATTTAGATGATCACTTGTTTATGTTTGAATGATCACTTAATTGTGTTTAGATGATCACTGATCCTCACAATATATTGTTGGTTAGTTATTATTAAAAAAATTATTGATTTCCTAAACTTTCTCTTAATTTAATATTGATCATTTCATATTTATTGTCTTCCAAACATTTCACTTATAAAATTATCATAAAATGTATATAGGATTGAAATTAATGGTAAAAATCATTGCATTATTACCATGAGAATAGATCCTTTCAATTTTTTATCACTTATTTTGTAAAGTGTGATTAATATCTTGTCTCACGTATTTTTTTTTATCCCACTTAAAAGATAAATGGTAGGAAATTACAAATTACAAAACAATTGACCAACCATATCGTTATTATTATATATTATATACACTACTACATTACCTCTCTGTAGCGACGGCCAATAGCGACGGCTTACGGATGCGGAGGTTACCAACGGCTCGGACGTCGGTAAAATGAAAAAGTCGTCGCTAAAATTCATTTGAAATCGAAGTAAATCGGGGGCGCTTGTTAGCGACGGCCAGACAATCGGTAAGCCGTCGCTAGGCACTCCCGCCTTTTGGCGCATTGACGTCAGAGCTTTACTGACGGCTAAGCCGTCGAAAGAATTAAGAAATACAACGACGCCTAAGCCGTCGCTAAAATTAAAACTAAAAGTTGGATTTTCGTTAATACTTATCGACGCCTCAGCCGACGCTAAAATTATTATTATTAGAGACGGCTTTCGAGTCGTTAATATTATCGACGGCTCTGGTGTCAATAGTAATTATTAAAACGTGTTAATTGGTTATCGACGACTTAGACGTCGATTCATGAAACTGATTTTGAAATTTATTAACACACCCTTTTCAGCTTAGCAACGGCTGAGCCGTCGATACTTGCGTTTCTTGAAACGCTACATTTCACTGGCGTTCCTATTTCTAGTTTTCGACGTCATGGCCGTCGCTAATGTTGTTGCCCTAAATTAAAAGAGGCAGACGCCCCTTCTTCCTCTCTCTCTTCACTCTCTCTCCCCTTCTCTCCTCCATTTCTCCCTCATTTCCCATCCAAATCCAACGTTGCCACCGCTGTTCAATTCGTGAGGAGGAGCCAGTCATTTTAATCGGTGTACTTTGGCCCCTCTTTGTCCGACGTGCCGTCTCCGTTTGCCCCACCGCCACTGTGCTCGCCGCCGCCGCCATTGACGTCTCCCTCCGTTGCCGCTGCCACTGTCATCCTCGTTAGCCGTCGCCACCGTCGTTCTCCTTCCTTCCTTCACTCTGATTCGGTATGTGGTTTTTTTCCCTTATTTTTATTTTTCTTTCTGATTACTATTTTTTATTTTCTGATAGATTAAGGAAAAAAAGAGAAAATGGTGCTTGAATGAACTTGTGAAATTGTGAAAGTAATTGGTGCTTGAATTTCTGATTATAATCGGCAGTACATATATTTTTTCTGATTATATTTTTTATTTTTTTTAACTTGGTGCTTGTATGAACTTGTGAAAGTAATTGAAGATTGTTATGAACTCTGTGAACTTTGTTCTTAAATGTGTATGTATATATATATTTGCTGCATTGTTATGAACTTTGAGTGTTTTTGGGGAATAAAATGGTGTACTGATTTACTTAATTTGATTTATACAAATTATTTCAGGTTCGTGTGGCTGACATTATTGTTGGGACGTGGTGGGGATCGTACGAGTTATTGCGGCTTTGGCGGTGCCCATTTACTCCCATCGCGCAGAGGTTGGTTTAAATCATAATTTAATTTTTATA
>JASCZI010181267.1:115646-135467 GCA_036250425.1 Stylosanthes scabra | reverse complement strand
TGCTTCAAAGCAAATTGCAGATGCAATAAGTAAAATTGCTTCTGCATCTGAGACACGTTCAACAATTGTAAACACACTTGTTGTACCTGGTACATCAATTGGGGAAATGATGGCTGAGATTCAAAATATAGAAGCTATTACCAATGATGCTGATTTACACGCTCGTTGTTGTCAATTAATGATGTTCAAGCCTGCAAGAGAAATGTTTGTGACTCTAAAAGCACATGAGCAAAGATTGTTAGATTGGCTCAAGTTTGCAGCTTACAACCCATTGCCATTCAACCAAAATTAATTAGAATATGATTGTATTAGAATATTTTATAACTGCTTGGATAATGCTTTTGTTATGTGTTTAGAGTAAGACAATGGTCTGATATGCTATTGGTTATGCATGAATTTTATGTGTCTGATTTAAGTGAAAGACTTTTAGTGAATATTTTCTGGTACTTAATTATAATTATATTATGTGTGATCTATGTATTTTCTTTATGTTACTTTTTTAAAATATCTTTTATTATGTATTTAATTATTGTTCCTATGTCACACTTTTTTTTATTTAGTTCGAGATGAATATGGAGCGATGGATTCAGGAGTATGGCATACAAGATAAGGAAGAGCTTAAATTACGTGTGATACTCATATCAGTGAATGTTCTACCACAAATTTAACCGTTGTCTCTTCCACCGAAATGGATGTGCTCCGAGATGCTATTCGAGACCAAATTGTTGATTATGTGCAACCTAATTAAAAGTATACTTATATTTTAATTTATATTATATTTCTAATCAATCTTAAGTACACTTTATTATATTATTGTAATTTAATTTTAAAAACTCATTTATTTTTATATGACATCTTTGATTTTTAATATATTTATTTTTATTGGATAGCTCTATTATTTATTTTAATTTGTATTTTTCTATTTTTCATTATGTGATTTATTATTGAATATGATGTACTTATGTGATAAGTTAAAATATAATTTAATATTATGTCCTTTTTTGTAATTGTTCATCTAAAAGTGATTTTAACTAATATTATTCAAACAAATTTCATTCTATCAAAATCAATTTTAGACCAAAGTTGCCAAACATAAATCACGTTCATACAAACTCACTTTTCCTCAAAATTAATTTTGCAAAATCAAGTTCATTCAAACTCCAGTTTGACAAACGCTAATCCAAACACACACTAACTCATTATGTGTTGCAATGCTTAGCCCGGTTGCTGGCCTTCAGTGTTCTCTATTGATTCTTGTCCACATTATAAACCCAAATTAATATGCATCCTTAGAGTTTTTATATTAAACTAGTATACAATCCACGCGTTGGTAACAAATAATTTAATATTTTTATTTTACATTAATTATTGTAGCTAAATTATTTTATCACACTAAGTTACAAAATTTAGTGGTATAATGATGTATATATTTTATTTTATCCATACTATTAATATTAAAATAAAAATAGATAAAGTATGATGACCTTTTTAGTTATTTTTAAAAATTTTATATTAATTTTCATGGGATTAATGCGAATTTATTAAATTGGATACTTGTCAATCATTAAAGTTAGATATTTTGTCAAGTAACTAATCTACTATTATTAATTTATTCAACAATGCTACATGTACACTTCTTTTTAGTGTACACATCTATCCAAGTCCCAAACGAACAGGTTTTTATATATACAATGAACATGTTTTTATAGTTGACACGAACAGGTTTTAAAACATGTTCGTTTGCTTTTAAAAACATGTTTGTTCTAGTAGTAATATTCTGTTCGTGCACAAACAGAAATCTATATATACAACAAACATGTTTTATAGTTGACACGAACATGATAAAAATCTATTCGTTTATTTGCTTTTAAAAACCTGTTCGTTCTAATAGTAAAAACATGTTCGTTAAAACTTAGATAGAGGTGTACACCAAAGAGAGATGTACATCAAGATTAATCGTAATAAATAATTGTTTTTCCATTGGTTAATGTGTTTTCTGTAAAAGTGATATGTTTTTTTTTTTCCTTAGTTCATAAGTTGGTTTAAACATTTATAAATAATAGAGTAAAGTATTCCTTTTGTCCTAAGGTTTGGATTGAATCCTATTTTAGTCTCTAACTTTTAAAACGTCTTATTTTAGTCTCAAAAAGTTTCAAGTGGACTCAATCAAGTTCCACCATTAAAAATATATGGACGGGAATTTAACGGCGTAGCTGACATGATCGTGCCTCTCTCTGTTTTCAAGAACTAATGTAGCCTTAATTCGCTATGCAGGTAAGGTCAAACCACCTACGAGCAGCAATAGAGACTTTCTTCATTCAATTCTCGCGTAACAATGATGAATGGTTAGAGTTTCAAGTATTTTATTCGTTACAAAAATGAGAAGAGGAGATAAAGTGTCAAGCTTTGCAATGTGAAGTTTTTGAACGTAGGAATGAAGTAACTAATCACCAAGCAAACAACCACATCAGCTACAACGTTAAGTTCCCATCCAACCTTTAACAATGAGACTTGATTGAGTCTAATTAAAACATTTTGGGATTAAAATAGGATGTTTTAAACGTTAGAGACTAAAATAGAATTTGACCCAAACGTTAAGGACCAAACAGTACTTTAACCTAAATAATAAGATCGACATAATTTTAGAAGAAAAAAAAATATAGATAGATGTCCACTTTAAAAAAACAAAAAAACAAAATAGGCCAAAGTATTTGTCAATACTAACGTAATAACAAGAAGACACGATTAATTATTAATAAATGATTTATATTTGAGTAGTATTAGGTGTATTTTATTGATCCATTGGTGGTATTGTGAAATATAGTTTTCAGAGGATCCTTGCTTCAAAATCTAATTTTGGATTATGAATGAATGGGTGTTGATTCTCGTACTCCAAAATTAGAAATCTTAAATTGAACGATGGGGGATGTACCTTCGAAGAATCAGAGCTCCTCGGTGTTACCAGGAATCTTGATGGTAAATGAGAGGATGATGTATGTGTATAATTGTTGGCTTGGAGTCCTCAAATAAGGATTAGAAGGCTGAAGGTAGTATAAAATGGTGGTAGGTTTAGAAATCGCATAAAAACATTCTTCTTAGAGTAGTTGTTAATACGAATAACAAAAATTTGTTAGAGTTATTTCTGTACATTATTTGATGTACCTTAGAAGGTATTACTCCCTACTTATATAGTATTGGGTGATTGAGATTTTGGTGGATCTATTATGATTATATCTTATTTTATTAAGATATGATCAGTTTTCTGCTATATTGATCTTATGGCCTTATTTGAGTGGATTGCATCTAGGGATAGTCTAAACAAGCTCTAACAGGATTTCCAAAGTTCTTATAAGAGAAAGTAATATAATCGTCCGAGCAACAACGTGAGAGGTGGGACAAGAATAGTAACACAAGTGTGAGTAAGGAGGAGTCAGGCAAAAGAACTAGATGTGATTGTCGATTTGTATATGGGTTTAGATCATAATAGGGATGAAAACAAGGAAGACGATTTATTAGGGGTCTATGGCCTAGCCTAATTAGACCTAATGCAGGTCAGATCTATTTAAAAAATAAATTAGGTTAGCATTTGGTAAAAGTTTTTTTATTTTAAGAGACCGTATTTGGACTCTTTGTAAAACTTATAAAGAATAACAAGCAGTTTATTTGTATATAATTTTTTTATATTTAAAAAATATAATTTTATTAAATTTTAAATAAAGAGTCATATAATTTATTATTAAATTTATTTTTTTATTTTCTAACCACCATAAAAACTTATTGATACTTTTAATTATCAAATAAATATATTTCTACTATATTGTAAAATTTTATTTATTTGTAGTTATATTTTTTATTATTTCATAATTTTTTTTATTTATTTACTTCTTAATAAGCTTTTAAATAGGTTTCAAATCAAGTCAGGTTTTTTAAACAAGCTAAGTCAGATAAAATATAAAATATTTAATAAGTAATGAGTCTGATAGACTTAATATATATAATTCAAATCTTATCTGTTTAGACTATGACCTGACCTGATGTAATTTGTTTCCACTCCTAGATCAGGGAAGAGAAGATGAACAATAGAGATTTTTTTTTGTGAATTAGGGATTTTTTTATTTCATGATTTTTTGTCATTAGGGATTTGTTTAAGCAATTAGAAATTTTTTCTTTTTCTTTGGTTTTTTTTTTGTGATTATTCTGGTTATTAGTTTAATTTTTTATATATATTTTTGAGATTATTGGATTAATATGATTTGATTTTGATTTTGTTTATATAAGAAGATACTTTTGTCATAAAAATAAAGAAGAATTATTTACTCTTTTTAACAAAAATAATTAAAAAGATATATTTATTTTTAATAATTATTTATAAGAGTATTTTAGTATATAAAAATAATATAATATCTTTCGAAAGGAAAAATATAGGTAACCAATGATTTTCTAACCAACAAATCAGCCAACAAAAATAGAACATCCGTGACTACTGGGTATAGAACGTCCACAATGAAAGTTATAAAACATCTGAAGCCTAAAATAACCATAACCAACTTTGTATTTTTTAAGAAATAGAACATCTTAAACCTAAAGAAATAGAACATCCAATTTAAGTTGTTGACTGATGTTGACTGGTTATCTAGTATTGTTGCTTTTAAAAATAAATAAATTAATGCTACGAAGCCAACATTAGGGGACCAATAGAGAGCCAATAAACTCATTACAGTTAAAACCCAGTCAAAATAAAGAACAAACCCATGTTGCCTATCACTAATTGGCTTTCTAATTTTTTTTGGTGACTAAAAAATAAATTACAAGCCAAAAAAGCAAGCGACAAAAGAAGAGAGACCACTAAAACATGAAAGAAATATTACTAATTGGCTATCTAATTGATTCTCTAATATTCACTACTAATATTTTTTCAAATAAATAATGATGTGGATATATGCAATATATGTGTCAATTTTTTATTAATTTATTTTTTATGGTATCGATATATATTAATAAATCAATTTATTGAAGTAACTATATATTTTTAATGGGTTCTCATTTTTAAAAAAAAATGGGGAAAAACATGTCCCTTAAAGAAAATACAAGTTAAGTAATTAAGTTTAAGCTTAGCAGTGTTTATAAAGAATTGAAATTTGTACGTGTTAGTAAAAAAAAGAAGTAATATTTAATGTAATTTTGAAAGGTTTAAACTTGTGTTATCTCTTCAGGCCTTCAGGGGTTGATACCTAACATAGCCCATCCTCATTAACACACCCTTACCCATAAGGTTGGAAGGTTGCCTTATAATATTCAGCCGTGTCTCAACCAAAAAAAAAAAAAAAGTTCAGGCGTGTCTACTCTTCTATTCGTGACTTGGTCAATTATGAGAATGTACAAGTTTTCATTAGGACTTTTACGCCATTTTCGACCTCACTAAGAAGACAAAACCTCACTGTCAAATTGCAAATGCACGGAATACCGTTGCTGTTCATTTTGCTTCTATCCTGGTGAAGATTTTCCTAATAATTAATCCTAAAAGTTATTGTCATATTATATATTATTTGTTTTCACGATTCCATCACTGATAGTAGGTTAGTGTGCCAAATTATTTAACGAAAAAAACTTATGACTAACACGAATTATGATTTTTTTTTTTTTGATGACTACACGAATTATGATTTAAATTTGAGGGTTTAATTTGAATCTATTAATATTTTAGAGCTCAATTTAAATTTGATCTTTAAGTTTTATGAGTCAAATTGAGTACGAAGTTAAGGTGGTTGATGGTTGCCAATGGAAAATCCTAATTTACTTGAACTAGAAAAGTGAAAAGGAAAATACAGATCTAAATTCGTAGTAACCGGATAAGGTAACCGGATAAGAAAATCCGAAAGTAAACGCAAACGATTGAACGAATATCAAAAGAAAGAAACCATAATAATAATAATAATAAATTAAGAGTTAATCAGTGCGTCAACAAGAAGTGAGGCTCCAACCAACGAAAGATACATCATTTACATGTCTGTCTCAGTTGTGTAGCACCTTGGAACACTGTGTTACAGATATCTCAATTCAATCTTCATTCATTCATTAAGGCACAATGCAGCTGTGAACAGCAAACCTCGATGGCTATGGCTGCTACACGTGTCCCTTTCCTCTCCTCTACTAATGCTACTACTCCTTTTCAATGCCATAAATACTCACTTCCCTCAACGGTTTCTTCTTCCTCGTTAAGGCTTCTTCCTTCTCCTTCTTCTTGTTCTTCTTTGTTGTCTTTGTCATCATCTTTTGCTACAAGGAGGAGCCATAAGGGTGTGAAGGGGAGGGTGGGAATTAGTGTTGTTGCCATGGCTGATTCATCAAAGAGAACTGTGATTGTCACTGGTGCTGGTGGCCGTACAGGTGAGTTACTCTCCTTTTGCTGTTGTATGCTTGGTGGATTTCCATCAAATTCTTTGCTTTCTTGCCCTGTGAAGAGATAAATAGAGCGAAACAAAGATTCACATTTTGCAGTTTTTAAGGTATTAGGTGAAGATTGTGAAAGATGCTGCTGTTGTGTTTCTTTGTTGTAGATGTAATAGGAATTTGTTTGCGTGTACCAAAATCTTAGAAGATGTTGGTGATTTTGTATGTAACGGATAAGGTTACAGGCTACAGCATGACATTAGCCAGCTTTTCTATTTTTATTTAAAAAAATTCTCATTTCTTTTGGAGGATTTAGGGTTTATAATTTATGGGTTGTGGGTTAAGATTTATGAGTTAAGGCTTAGAATTTAAGATAAAACAAAATGATTTTACAAATTTAATACATTTTACTATTTAAATCTTACGAGGATTACATGTTTTATGTATCTATCTTGATTTTCTCCCTATTGTTGTAAGTATAAATTTAAGGATACTTTGTGGTGCCAAAATGTATGCTAAGAAGTAAGAACCTAAGTTCACAGAGGTTTTGTTTTGGGTGTAGAATGCATTCTAATGTTCTATGCCTCTGGCAAATTGGCGGGGTTGGGTTTGAGGACATATTATCAAATGTGTTGATCTATGCATTTCTTTTGAAATTCTTCATAGCTTTGTTAGTTTCAAATGATTAAGGTTGTTGATTAATGATGCCATATAAATAATAATAATAATAATAAAATACAATATTTGATATGATATGATTGTATAAATTAGAATAGAAAAAAACACACTTTGACTTGTGATTTATTCAAATTTTGATATAAGGTTGCCTTTTTTTGCCTTAATATGAGAGTTAATGTAAATTTGATTCACCGCTGCATGCCTTCATTGGCATTAGCCAAAATAGGATGAACATGTTTACTTTTTTATCACTAATTTTTTATAATTCTTATCGTGGTATGTAAGAACTAGTATCAAGTATAATGAAGTGAGAATAGAAGAATAAATTGATTGAAACCGGTGTGAGTGTGTGGTAAAGTGTTCCTCCGCTATATGTATTTACGGAATTACAGATAAATGTACGAGTAGCCTTGCCCAGTGTTGTTTGGTTTGTGTTTCATTTTCAATGTTTACTATTTTCAGGATTTTGTGATGGAAAAAATGAAAATAAGAAATGAACACCAAAGGCTGGATTTCTTTGTTTTTTATTTTTATTATCACATATTCTTCTGGTTTCTAAGCGTATGGAGTTACCTGAGTTAACATTACAAGAAACAAGAGGATAGGGATAACCAAGCCACATCATTAGAGGTCCTAACATAGTTTTATTTATTTCAGGACAAATAGTGTATAAAAAACTAAAAGAGCGGCCAAATGAGTATGTTGCAAGAGGCCTTGTTAGAACTGAAGAAAGCAAACAGAAAATTGGCGGTGCAGATGATGTTTTCGTGGGGGACATCAGAGATGCTGATAGTATCGTTCCTGCGATTCAAGGTGTGGATGCTCTAATAATTCTTACAAGTGCAGTGCCACAGATGAAACCTGGGTTCGATCCAACCAAAGGTCAACGACCCGAGTTCTATTTTGAAGATGGTGCATATCCTGAACAGGTGCAACTACTAATAGTTTCTTTCCACGTATTATATATACTTAATTAACATTTGATATTTATTTCCTTTTTAGTTTTTACTCATACTATACTCTGTTTATTAGGTTGACTGGATTGGGCAGAAAAACCAAATAGATGCTGGTAAGAGTCTGAATGTTCTTTCAGTTAATCGTAGAGCATAACAAACTTGTTGGCGATTGCAATATTGAAATCATTTTTACCTATATGAACAGCTAAGGCTGCAGGAGTGAAGCAGGTTGTGTTGGTAGGGTCTATGGGAGGAACAGACCTTAACCATCCTTTGAACAGCTTGGGTAATGGGAATATATTGGTTAGTTATTTTTCCTCCTCCGAATATTGCTTGCATTTCGTTTTAGAGCTCGATGCAACATGTATTTTGTATTGATTGCAGGTTTGGAAAAGAAAGGCTGAGCAATATCTTGCTGACTCTGGTATTCCTTACACAATAATAAGGTTCGCCAATTTCTTCCCTTACTTAGACATATATATAGCTGTCCGAGGGTTTTAATTAATTATATGCTTATTTCTTTTGTTCTTTCAGTGGATGAATATATCCAATTTGAGCTGAAATTGCATTTTAAATAAATTGTTTAAGTCCACTAAAACTTAACAGCAGCTACAAACTCACTCTGTTGATGCTTCGTATTATAAATACAGACATGCATAGAATAATTGTTCTCATTAAAAGTTATCACTTGCATGTTACTCTAACCCATCACATTTGAATATACATATCCATATTACTTCTTCTCATGTTTCCCAGACAAACATAAAACTGTAACAATTTGTATCGGCTGAGCCAACGTTGCTAATGAAACAATTTCCAACGCGGATTTAAGTCCTTGGGTGTACACCATTGCGGAAAACAAGTAGATGTTTCTAGGTGAATAAAGATATTGTCGAAAGTAGTGCTAGGCGTAACAGGGCCTTTTACTTCATATCTGAATGGCTTTTGCATGCTACATTTAAATCTGTGGCTACTACTCTTCATTAAGCATTCTTTTTTAATATTTTGAGGGAACTTGAGTCTGTGGTTGATTCATTCCTATGAGCATGCTGATGTTTTTCCTTCTTTCTTTTACTGCCTCAGGGCTGGTGGATTGCAGGATAAAGAGGGAGGTCTTCGAGAACTACTTGTCGGGAAGGACGATGAGCTTCTCAAGACTGAAACCAGAACCATTGCTAGACCTGATGTCGCAGAAGTCTGCATTCAGGTATCTTCTTCTTCTAAAGGTTTAATTAATCTCTATGTTTTAAGAATTTTCAATTAGATCATAATTGTTACATTGAATATATCAGTAATCACTCTCTGGAGCAATTTCTTGCTTCAAAATTTTTCATATTCGACTATACAAATTTCTCATAATGGCTGTTTACTCCATTATTTTAAACACATGAACCTGTTTAGTGAGACACGACTTAGTTATTGTCTGTAACAGGCTCCCCGAAAATTCCCGCTATTTTGGTTTTCGATTCGTCTCGAGGATAACATCCCACTGTTCCTGTTGTTTAACAGGCACTAAATTTTGAGGAGGCTCAGTTTAAGGCATTTGACTTGGCATCAAAACCTGAGGGAGCTGGTTCACCAACAAAGGACTTCAAGGCCTTATTTTCTCAGATCACTACCCGTTTTTGAATTTTGAGTGTTGTTGTAATGTTTCCAAATAACTCTTTCTAGTTTACTACATAGCTATTACTATTTATTAGTGTTATCTATAAAGCAAATCACCGTGTAAAGCAAATTATAGACTTTCATGTACCGGAAGTCAAGTGCTTAAATTTAATCAACACATGCATTTATGTTTATGATTTCCTGGCATTGTTCTCAATTTCATTACATAACAAATAGCAAATGAAATTTATGACTGAATGAATTCTTTGCGAGAAGAAAATTATTGCCTTTGTTGTCAGAAGTGTTTATTGCCATCAGTTTTCTTATTGTCACCATCATAAGTTACTATTATTTAGCAAAAGAGTACCTATTTTAAAGTTATTTTAAAGGCATAATTTTAAGAGTATCCATGAAATCAAAATGTAAAAAACTTGCCTTTCTAGATTTGATTACTCTTAGTGCTTATGGTTTTATCTAATTTTCAATTAAGTTTTTTATGATTTAAAAATTTGTAATTGAGTTTTTATATTAGAGGGTTAAAGATTAAATTAGTCTCTGAAAAATATATCATTCCTTATATTTATTCTTGAAAGGTTCTAATAAAGTAATTCTTAAAAGATTAAAAATTAATTATATTTATCATTTTGTTATTCTATTAACAATTTCTGTTGTTATTGGCCATATAAAGCATCAAGTACAAATTATTGTCCTAAAAATACGCTGTATTTTAATTAGGTCCTTTATAGCTATCTTTTATTAGTAAATACATTTTTTGTTTTGTTTAGTGTTTTTGTTTTGAAATAGTTTAATCTTTTAAAAACAAAATATTTTAGGATTGGTGTGTATTTTTTTAAAAATAATAACTACTAGCTTTTTTAATATAAAAAGGGCAAGTTGCCACATTACACTGTTACAATTTCAATATTATCAAATTATACCAAAATCAGATAAATGATCAGATTACACCGTTTCCAATATACTATAGAATCTGTGGCGGGTGTAGAAATTTGGTGAATCCGTGCCACCCTGCCACGAATACAGAGATGCAAGAAAAAAAATTTGTGGCTTGCCATGCATTCAGGTTCGTGGAGCCACTCCTATAAATACCAAGTGGTGGTCCCTGGTGAGGATGAGCGGCGAGCTAAAATGGCGGAGGTGGAAGATGGAGAGCGGAACATGAGGCGACGAAGCAAAGTGAGCCGGTTGGGAATGCGTGGATTAGGCAATTATTAAAGGAGTTTGGCCGACGATACTTTTCCCGGTGATAGTCCTCCTGCACATCAGCCGGGTTAAAGTACGTCGGACCGTTCTCCATTAAATAACCATTGCTGAGATATGACCACCTCAGTTGAATGGTTTAATACCAGGTCAATATTTATACTTTCAGAGCTTATTAACGATGAAAGTGTAATGTACGAAGTCTTTTTTTGGTCTATTGTAATAATTTACGATTCCGTTAGTGTTGTTTAATTTGCATTTATTGTTTGTAAAATAAAAATTACATAGCAAAATGTAATGTACGAAGTTTTTTTCAATTAAGTTTTGGATTCGCTTAATTATTTATATTTTCTTTTTTACGTAATGTAGATAATACTTTGAAGTTTCGAAATACATAAATATAAAACATAAAACATTAAAAATATAAAACATAAATACATTAAAAGTATAACACAACTCTATTAATTCATAAATATGTTTATAAATACATTAATAGATAACGCTTTGAAGTTTCGAAATACATAGCATAGTGCATGAAATAAAATACATGAATAAAAATGATGAAAGAATCCCTAGGTCAAGATAAATCTCATGGTGGGACCAAAATAAATCTCATGCTCAAGCCGAGATAAATCTCAAGCTCAAGAGGATTCTTGGGGTACTCGTAAGATAATGCTACGCCATATATCTGGCGTAGGCTCATGTCGGTACATGTCTCTCTCTAAACCCCAAACCCTAAACCCCAAGTCCTCTGTCATTCGCAGAGATGAAAAGCCAAACACATCTCTCTACTTTTTTTGTAACTTCTCTCTAACTATTCTCTCTCACTTTCTCTCTCTAATCTTTCTTTCTCTTTCTCTCTCTAACACTTCTCTCTCTTTCTCTCCTTCACTCTGAATCTAAGTGACCCTGCCACGGATTTATATAGAATTTACGTCACTCTGAATCGTGGCAGGGTGCCACGGATTCCTCAAATTTTTTTTCTTGCATCTCTGTATCCGTGGTAGGGTGGCACGGATTCACTAAATCCCTACACCCTGCCACGGATTCCATAGTATATTGGAAACGGTGTAACTTGATCATTTATCTGGTTTTGGTGTAATTTGATAATATTGAAATGTGAATAGAATATTGTGGTAACTTCCCCTATAAAAATTTACTTTCAAATTTTTAAATTATAAAAACTTAATTAAAAAATGGGTAAAAATACAAAAGATTAACAAAGTGATCAACAAGTTTTAGCCAAATATTTTATTGGTGTTCTTTAAGGATGCATGTTAGTATGATTTTTATCATAAGAACCGGTTAGCACATGATTTTAGGTTCATCAAGCATTCATAGAGTTACTGTTAAAATATGATCACAGATTTATTATTAGAATAGTTTTTTGGTGAAGGAAAAAAATAAAGAATATGAAAAGATTGGATTGGTACGTGGGTATAGGATTTGACAAAGTTTGCAACTATTTTTATCTATTATATTTCATTACTCTTCATTATTTTCATCTTTTTTTTTAATTCACCTAACTAAGCACCTTATGATTAATTTTTTTTCCGGTAATAACCTTATGATAAGTTTTACAAAACTAGGTCTAAACTAGATCAAAAGTACTTAAAAAGCAATCCAGTAAAAAAAGAAAGGCCTATTATAATGAAAACTAAATGATATCCACTAATAGCAGATAAAATCCTTATCTATTTAAAAATGATTTAATGAGTATCACACGTGTGATTAGATTTCTTCTCCCATTTAGGAGTTAAATATCAGATTGACCCTGATATTTGGGACTACGATCAAATTGGCCTCCGAAATTTAAATATTATCAAATTGGTCCCCCACTTTTATGAATATGACTCATATTGGCCATTTCGTTAAAAAACGTTGATTTGGCAGTTAATTATCCATGCCGACGTCTAATAAAACGATGTCACGATATGTTTGTGCCAACAAAGTACCAAAATGACATCATTTGAGAGTGAAAGAAGTTAAAATCTATCTTTCAATGTATTATGTAAGAGAGATTTTAACTTCCTTCGACCTTAAACGATGTCATTTTGATAGTATGATGACACAAACAGATCACGACATCGTGTTATTACAGTTCAGCATGAACAATTAACGGTCACATCAGCATTGTTTTGACGGACAACCTTAAAAGGACTAATGTGAGTCACAATTATAAAAGTGAGAGACCAATTTGATAACATTTAAATTTCGGAGGCCAATTTAATATTTAACTCCCCATCTAGATTTGAATTTGAGTTTCTTTGTACACTCAAACAAAAAGACACTTAACTTAGTCACTAAAGACTATAAATTGATGAGGACAAAACCCCACCAAAGTGACACACTGACACTATTCTTTTTTTTTTGTTCTCATTACACACTGACACTTATAACCTTAATCTTTGTTCCTCTTGGACTTCTGAGTTTTTTTTTTTTTTTTTTGACATGGAACTTCTGATTTAAGTGTTGGCGTCTTTGAAAGTACAGCCACATTGTTTATTAGGCTTGAAGGATACACCAAGGAGTGGAAGGCCCATCATTTCATCATTAAGCATCAATAATTCTACCGAGAACAATTAGATAGATAGTTCACTATGTTGTTCTAAAAAAAAAAGATAGATAGTTCACTCTCCTCTTTATATACAATTTTCCTTATGTTAGATGTAAAAAACAAAATTTCAGCCACTCATATAAATATAAAGTACACTAATATAAAATATGACTTAAAATAATTTAAATGCTATATGTATTCATACAATCGTATAAAATATGTTATTAGAATACAAAACTCGTAAAAACACCTATTTTCGTATACACGTATAATTTTTACTCCAATGGTCTAGTTTCTAAATTAAAAATTAGTTTTGAAAACAAAAACAGTTGAGTAAAAAAACTTATTTTCTGTGTATGTGTATATTTTTGCTATGTTATATATGTAATGGTCTTTTTCTCTTTTCTCTTATCACATATCACATATAATAATCTACAGAAAAGTAATATATACTAGCGCCTATCTGTTTATCGGCTTTTCTATTATTTTAAAAAATTAATATAGAATTTTGTATTAATACATTATTCACACATTATTAAATATAATAAAAAATATATTTCTTTAGATGACATAATTATTACAATTAAAATACTTTTTATATTAACAAAATCATAAATATAGAAAGTTTTTTATTATAATTAATTATTGAAGAGATGAATTATTTTTAAAAAAATGAGATATTTTGAGAAATCAATATTAATGATTTACTATTAGTAATGTAAGAGTGTGTAATTAATTAAAGAAAAAATAGATGATTTGAGGAGAGAATACATTATACCACATCAGGAATCAAAAGCTCCAAAAATTTCACCTGGAAAATTGAAGCACTTTTGTGTTTATCTTTTAATTTCTAGCAAGATATCAAACTTTCTCTTCTACAAGAACGTGGACCAAGCATTTCCAAACTCATGTTGTTGTGTCTCAAATACGCGTTTTATTGAATGTACATAGCACTTGTCTCTGTCAGTAGTAGTCCAATTTTTTCAGTGTCATTATGAACGAAGTCAATCTGAATCTGTCATTAGTCTTCAATTTCAAATTTTGTTGCTCCATCGTTGTGTCATTCATCAATTCAAATGAAGTTATATGATATGATATTACACACGATAAACATATGGATCCATTTGTAAGGTCTTGGAGGAAATTGTCCAAATTAATCCGCCATCCCTAGAATAATCCAAAAACTATAATTTATTTCTTTTTTTAAAAAGGAAACAAAGCATTTTTAGATCAAGTGAATATTGTCATCAAATTGACGATATTGACTATATCTCTTGATTTTATTTAGTGATGAACATGTTTGAAGTTAATTCTAAAACAAAAATCAGCATTAATACTAACTTAAGTATTATTTCAAGGATATAGTATTGATGAATGTGAATCATAAGAGTTTGAAGATCATCACGAACAAATAAACGAATAAATGAAAATAGATAAATGAATAATAAAGTTTATCTTTTCTTTTTCAAAACTTTCAAAATTATTCTAACATTTAATTTGTTTTAATTTTATAACTAATGTTTTTTTTTAATTTGTTTTATTTTTATAACTAATGTTTTCTATAACAATAAATTTAGATGACCAAATCTTTTTAACAATCAAGCCCAATCAAATTTTTGAACTCCACACACTCCTTCCTTCTCTTTACTGCGTTCTTCTTTTTCTTTGTCTTGTTATGCGTCATCACCGTCATCCATACGTCATTACTATATGGTCTTCGTCTTGATAATCGTTTTCTTTTTCGGATGAAGAAAATGACAAATGTAGTGTGTGAAAAATTCAATTCGCTGATTGTGTTTAAAATTTTATTACGCTCTTGTTTGTTTTCGTAATTGATTGGTTCAAAATGTAAAAGTTTGAGTGTATTGAAATCTTAAAGCTATGAGAATTGAAATGGTTTTTGTTGGACTTGGTTTGATTGTGTTTATAAATCATTTTCGTTTTTTTGTTGATAATTTAGGTTTGTTTATTTGATTTGTTGATTCTTAAAGTTATGAGAACTGGAATTTGTTGTTGTTAGATTTGGTTCAATTGTGGTTATGGATTCTATTCATTTTTGTTCATAATTTAGGTTCATTTATCTGATTTGTTGATTAATGAAAGTATTAGAATTGAAATTTGTTTGTATTGTGTTAAAATCTTGAAGTTATCGGAATTGAAATTGATTTTTGTTGGATTTAATTTGATCATCTTTATAAATAATATTTGTTTTTGTTGATAATTTAGGTTCGTTTTTTTTATTCATTGATTTTTAAAGCTATAAGAATTAAAATTGGTTTTTATTGAATTTTGTTTAATTGTGATTATAAACCATGTTCGTTTTTTATTGTTAATTTAGGTTCATCTATCTGGTTTATTGATTTTTGAAGTCATAAAAATTGAACCCAAAACTAATTCCTATTTCCAATTTCAATCCCTAAACTCTAGACCCTGGCCTATCTTCCACATGCATCTCCTACCTCACCCGGTCAAAAGAAGAACAATAACAACAAAATGTATTCCGGTAATGTAACACATATACCTATTTTATACAATCAAGTTTAACCAAGCATTCTAAACCCATTCTCACCAATAGTGCATGAAAACACACATGTTTCTTCTTCCCTGTTTTTGCAACAGCTTCATCTCCTGCTCGTCCTTCTCCTTGCTGCTACTGCGTCACCACCGCTGTGAAACCCCGACTTTCTGCTTTTCCCGTTTTTGACAGAAACGTGCGATTGTCTGTGATTATATGTTTTTGAATGCTAGATGGCGTGTTGATGGGTCTTGTATACCCTAGCCGTGGTTGCTGTGGGATTCGTTCCCAATGAATGCTTGTGCTGGTGATTTTCTGTCTTTAGCGACGGTACGCTAGTTGGTGGCGGTTTGACCGCATTTGACTGTGTTTTGAGTAACAGAGGATATCGAGGATAATATCTCCGATAGAAGTTTATAACTTCCTAGCTAAAGCTCGAGTTAGTGAGCTCAAGAGTGGCGAGATTCATGGTGTGAATCTCGACCGTTTTTTTTAGCGACGCTTGTTTCCGTCGCGAATCGTCCGGTCGTGATTTCGGTAAAAGTGAGAAATACGACGGAATTGTAAAATTATAGCGCGACGCTATAATACGTCTTTGGACCTTAGTCGCTCCCGTAGATTTGAGACGTAAAGCCAAGAATTCCCTAGAAACATTTTATGACACCTTCTAGTTTTTCTCTCTCTTGCTTTTTGCTTTTTGAGACACTTTTTCATAAAGACTTCTCTCTCATTGGTTGCATGGCTTAAATACATGCAAAAGCTTCCTTTTGATTCTTTCTATACTACCTTTATTCATATAATATTATTTCTTTACCACCTTTATTTTATTTTATCATTTTCTTTTACTATACACCACCAAAATTAATCATTGCTTCATACAAAATAACACAAAAACAAAATGGAAATTGTTTGCTTTTCCTTCACTCTTGGTTTGTAGCTCCCTCTCTCTTTCTCACTCTCTTACTTAACTTTACTACTTACACATTCCACTAACCACTTACACTTCACTTTAACTATTCTTACAAACACTTACCAAAAACAACAACAAAAATGCTCTCACCTCTATCTTCATATCCGAAACCATCTCTCTCTCTTACACTCTCATTTTATTTCATTTCACTTCATCAAAAACACCAAAAACATCTTCTCTCTCCTATCTTTAAAGATCAAACACCACCTTTATTCAAGAACACTTTGAATGTTCATATGAACATGATGAACATGAAGAACACCAAACACTAAGATCATACCCCAACATCATCATATCATACATCATTCTTCTCCTCTTATCATCCTCTTCACTATTATCATATTAGAAATAGCAAGAACAAGCTCCTACTCTTCCTTCTTGCTCTACCCGAAATCATCACCATCATTCTTCATGGATTTTCATCAACACCAAGCTTACTCATTCTCTTCCTCTTGACCGTTGCTCATCACCATCACTCTTACCTTCATTTTCTTGTTTAGAAAAGGTAAGTGCAATACCAATCTAGCTTATGATCCTAGAGAGCCCTTACTCACATAAGCTTCTATGTTGCCATATATTTTTGTTTAGGTATCAAGCTTGAGAAACCCTAGTGAAACCGAGGCTACAAGGGATTGAGGTGTCCATTCTTTGGCTAAACAAGTGATCTAAAAGAGGTAAGGGGGTTAGGGTCCTTAGATTTTGTTTTGGGTCATATATATGCTTGAAAATGATCTATATGATAAAAGGCTCGGTAAAGACTAAAGCTTTAAAATGAATATGTGATGCTATGCTTGAAAGCTTGAAGTTTTGTTTGAAAATATGAATGCTATGCTTAATTGCTTGAGATATTTGTGCTAATGCTTGCCAAAAGTGGCTTAAAATGCTTAAAGGCCAATCGGCCGTGCGCTTAATGAATAAGCAATGATGATCAAAAATTGTGCTTGCTATATTTGTGCTAAATGGTCGAGGGTTTCCTCAAGTTTGGTCAAAAATGTAATAACTAAAAAATTTGCTAAAATACATAAAAATCGGTTATAAAAGATTAATAACTTAAAGTGTAAATAAATATGTTTTTAAGCTAAGGGTAAAATGGTAATTAGATGTGTTTTATAAAATTTCCAGAATTAAAGTATTTCAATAAATATGTTTGAAAGGGTTTTTAACCTCGGAAGTAAAAAGAAATAAGCTTTAAAGTGGCTTAAAGTATTTTTACTAGTTTTCGGGTAAAAAGGGTAAAAGTGTCATTTAATAAAAGTTGTTTTCAAAACTGTTTTTATAGGGGTTTAGGATGTGTCTAATGAACCTAAATATAAAATTTCACCTTAAAATAATAAAATTACCTTAGGTAAATAAATTAATTACCTAGACTAGCTAAAACCGAACCGGGTACAAGGGGCCTCAAGGGCAGTTTCGTCATTCCAGAAATATCTTTTGTTAAAACTATTTTTACTGGAGATAGAGGGATTTTTTAGTGTCGAAATGCAACTGGTTTGACTTTCGTAGGTTTTGAAACGAAAAAGATATAAATATTTTCGTAAACTAGTGCATTTCGGTTTTTAAAAGGATAATGGTAAGGGCGGAGTTGTCATTTAAATTTAATATATGACAAAACTGTTTTTACAGTGGATAGACATAAATTTTAAAAGATAAATGGCTTTGGTTTGAGTCGAAAGGGATTTAAAATGAATTTTCTATCCGCGTCCTAGTAAACTAGTGTTATTTCGGTTTCTCGTAAAATAATACTAAGGTCAATATGGGATTTAATCAAAATGCTTTGGTTCTGGAATTTTCTCTAAAGAAATATATTTTATGAATATGAAATGAGATATTAATGTATATATAAAGCCAAATAAAATATCCAAAGAGAACGGTTAGTTTTGAAGCAAGCCACTAAGAAAAATGACGATAATTACAGTGAGAAACTAATGAGAATTAATGAGGATAATAATGCTAATGAAAGTGATAATAAATAATAAAAGATAATGGCTTAGAAAATAAATATGTTTTGGAGAAAATATATTTATAGTATTTATAATATGAGAAAGGCTTTTGAAACTAATAACATATGTAAATAAGTATATGCTTGATAAGAGAAGAATAAAAGACTTATTTTAAGTATAATAAGTATATGTAAGTTTATATACAAAAGAATCCCTATAAGGTTTTGGAAAAACAAAGTATCTTATTATAAAAGTAAAGCCAAAAGTATTTTGATATTATGACAAGCTAAGTGCTAAAGAATGATAAATATATTTGGATAAAATATATTTATGTATTTATCAAGTTACGAAGAGAAGCCTTTAAAAAGAGTCTAATAAGATATATGAACATAAGCTACTAACACTACAACACTTACATGCATTACCGACGGTAATTACCGACGGCCACCTAGATGCGGCCCGTACAGACGGCCTGGCCGTCGGTAATAACAATAGAGCCGTCGGTTATATTCAATGAAATGTATGACAAAATACTCGCTGCCTACCGAGGGCTTAGCCGTCTGTAAGCCGTCGGTAATAATGTGAATGTTTTGGCGCCAATTGGCGCGTTGACAACGTAATATTACCGACGGCTAAGCCGTCGGCGTTGTCATCGTCTGCACATTAAACTTCTTCCTAATATTACCGACGGCTCACAGACGGTTGAGCCGTCCATATAATTTCAGACGGCTAAGCCGTCGCTATTATTAACGGCTAAAAATTCAAAATTCGCGCCATTGATATATATACCGACGGCTAAACCGTCGGTAATATTAGTTAATGCGTTTGGACGTTGGTGAATTAAAAAAACACGCTCGGTACCGCCATCGGTAATATTCTAATTTTATACAAAACGGCAGCAAGTCCCCGTCTTCCCCAAACGCGTCTCTCTCTCTTCCCTCACTTTCTCTCTCTCTCTCTCCGCCGCACTCTCACTCTCTCTCTTCGATTTT
>JASCZI010181267.1:88544-99124 GCA_036250425.1 Stylosanthes scabra | reverse complement strand
TTCTTTTCGTTGTTTCAGAATTTTTTCATCTGTCAAAAAAATTCAATTTTTGTTGTTGATGCTGCAAATTTTGATTCTTTATGCCAATTTCCATATTTAGGGAAAATAGTCCCATTGCAGATACTTTTATTGGTTGGATGAGTATGTTGCAATTGGTCACAGCAATGACAGCACCAAAGTACCTGAAGTAGAAGACCCACTGAAGAGTATTGAGAAAAGGATGATATCACTAGAGAAGATGATTGCAGATTTGAGTAATAGGAAGAGGGGCAATGCACTGAATGACTGGAAGGGGATTGGCATATTTTTACTTGGAATTTTGTTTGCTATTTGCTTGTCTTTAGTTCTCAGTTCCAATAGAAATTAATGAATTGCATTGTAATATAAACTCTGCACTCTACGTATTGAATTGTAATTCAGTATCTCAATTTCATCATATGTGTTGAATCATTGCCAGAAGCATATTTCAGTTCCAACCTATGTATTCATAATCAATTATAAACTGTGCCATAATCTTAAGTCATCTAACCATTTAAAAGTACTCAAAATGTTATACATAAAAAAGTAGTTAATAACTTTGGTTTATAAACCTAAAACAAGACAAAAGAGTTGGGAATTCATCACCAACCAAGTTTACAGCAATCATAGTTATGCTTTACATCCACCAAAAAGCAATTAAAAGCAACCAAAGTTTGTGCTTTACATCCAAAAAAAATAGTACTTAATAGCAATCAAGGTAATTCTTCATCCATTAGTAGAATCCTGATGGGGTGGCTTGAATCCAGGAGTTGGAATGTGCATGAATAGCCTTGATGCTGTTGTCCCACTAGCTGCTGCCAGAGTCTCTGCAGAAATAGCATCGGGATTTGGAGGGTTAGGAGGTGGGTTAAGAGGTGGAGCAACTTGAGGAGTTGCATCCGGCTGCACTGCTGTGTTCAGAGATGTTGAAGGTGCCCTGAAGATCTTTTGCTTGGGTCGAAAAGGCCTGTTGATTGAACTAAATGATGATGCATTCATGGGTGCAGGAGGAGTTGGCAGATTTAGAACAGGCCTTTCTAGAGGGAACAACAAATCCATCATCCATCTACATCAATTATTTTACACAATGTCACGGTTTTAGCATGGATTCCAGTATGCAGAACAGAAAATAATAGAAACATATGTGCATATGAACAAACCACATACAGAGAAAGAACGGAAAAAACCCTAAACCTCAGAATAACAGAATAACAGTATCAGCATTCAATCTTTCTCTCAAATACAAACATCAAGCTCTCCAATTTCAAAAAAATTTGAAGAACCCCACCTTCTACAAACCCTAACCTTTAAAAACCCTAGAGCACCGCAAAAATTTATATGGTTTCACGAACAACAAACCGATCATAACATGCATCCATCATTACGTTTCAGAGGTAGGTAGTCGAGGAAAAAAACAGAGGCATCATGAAGTAACAACAGAAACGGTGAGGAGAAGGGAAATGCGACTAAGTACCTTAATCAAGCTGCTTTGAGATCCTCTGCATCCAGTGAGTTCCAGCAATCGACGTTATTAGCAGCACCACGAAGCAATGATCTTCCAACCTTGAGTTTTTGGAGGGAACGGAGTGAGGAAGACGAACAGTTCTTTCTTAGGGTTATTTTTGATTTTGGGATGGAGTGAGGGTGTTAAGGGGAAACAACCTTATAAGAGAAGTGTGAGTTTTAATCAACAAAGGGAGGGGCCAAATAGTCCTAATAATCCATGTGGAAATGGTTAATTGACACCTCAGACAGTGACTGACAGGTTGGCATGGTGACCTCTAGCAACCAGTTTCGTGGGTTTACTTGTCCTATTTCCTTAGTGGTCAGGGGCTAGGTTGGGGTTTTAGTATCATTAGGGGTGGCCTTGTCTATTTTGCAAATGGTTGGGGCCGGATTGGGTGTTTACTCCTTTTTTTATCCATCTTGCTACATGGCACTAACAACAAACGTTAAAAATTAATAAAAAAATAGGAAGTGTGTTTGGTATACCTAGATTTCAGATATTAGGTATTTTTAGCGATTAATCTTAATCATATATATTTTATAAAATTAATTTATATGTATTATTATATATTTTTATACACCCATTGTTTTTTTTTACTATTTTAATTTCCAATACCACTACACATCCAAGCAATTTCCCTAACTAAGTCCAACCAAGTTTTTTTCCCCACTCTCACCCTCACACGCGCGTTCACTACTCTCCTCCAAAATTCAAACGCGCGTTCACTCTCCCCCAATCTTCTTCTTCTTCTTCTTCTTCTTCTTCTTCTTCTTCTTCTGCAGCGCCTCCTCCTCCTTCTTCTTGCTTTGCCTTCGCCATCGTCGCTGCAGCCGCCATCATTGTCGTCGTCGTCATTGCTGCCGCCATCATTGTTGTTGTCGCCATTGTCGTTTTCTTCTCCTTCCTCTTCTTCGTCTTCTTCCTCTTCTTCGTCCTCTTCTTCCATTATTTACGTTGTTGGTGTTGTTGCTGTTGTTGTTGTTGTTGTTGATGAAAAATTGAATTGAAAATTCTAAGAAAACAGAAACGAATTTTGAATGAAAACAGAAACGGAATTTGCATGAAAAACAGAAATGGATTTTATATCAAAAACAGAAACGAAATTTAAATGAAAACAGAAACAGAATTTATATGAAAATAGAAACGAATTTGGTGATGAACCCACGCCTGGGTGTGGTCTTGTTTACGCCTAGGCATGACTTTGGGTCACGAAAACAGAAATGAAATTTACATGAAAATAGAAACGGAATTTATATGAAAACAGAAACGTTTTGAATGAAAGTAGAAACGCAAATGTACTCAAATGTACTCCATCTTCTTCTTCTTCTTCTAACAATGATATTACCATCCTCCTCCTCTTCCTCTCCTCCTCCTCCTTCTCCTTCTACCTCCTCCTTCTCCTTTTGTTGTTGCTGCTCCTCCTTCACCTTCTGCCGCTGCTCCTCCTCCATCCCTTTCTCCTCCTTCTCCGCCGTCGTTGTCGCTGTCATCGTGGTCGTCATCATTGCTGTTATCATCATCGTTCTCCACCGCTTCTTCATGTATTGAAGAGAAGAAGAAAAAAAAATGTAGTAACACAAGGGGAAAAGCGCGCGTGTGGGAGAGGAACTTGGTTGGATTTGGTTGGAAAAATCACTTGGTTGTGTATAATTATTGTTTAATTTCTATATTGAGGTATATTATATTTATGTTATACGTAACTATTAATATGCTAATGTATATTGTATTCATGTGTTTTTGTGAATTTTTCTGTGTTGATATTTATTTTTTTGGTGTTGTAAATGAGATGTATGGAGGTGTACAATAATATATATAAAATTATCGTATTTTATAATTAAAATTAATTAAGATCAACGGCTAAAAGTATAGGAACACTTGATTCTCAGATATACTGAAAACACTTCTTATAAAATATAAGATGTGTCGATCTCCTTTAAAGTTGCTAATCACTTTAGAGTGAAAAGTAGCGTTTAAATTACTTTTAAATTAATTTTGAATTAAACTACTAAAATTCACAAATAATAAAAATAGTATCCACCCAACCCGGTCTCTGACCATTTACAATTTGAACATGGTGTCCCTAATGATTATAAAACTCCAAATCGACCTTTGATGAAATGATTGACAAATTAACCCTTCGTATCAGGTTGCCAAATGGTACTTCTAGTGACATGTCAGTTCATATATGATGTGTCAAATAGCGGATTGACACATTAGACATGAACTGACACGTCGCCATGGCTATCATTTGGCAACTTGCTACGAGGGGTTGATTTGTCAAGTTTTTTAGTTCGTCGGGGTCCGATTTTAAATTTTATAATCATGAGAGGACAACATGTCCAAATTGCAAATGGTCAGGGGACCGAATTGAGTATTTACTCTAATAAAAATTATAAAATCAATGGTGATTAGATTAATGTGAAAGTGCAAATTTTGAAATAATATAACAATTTGATGTATTAACAAAGATGAAAATAGTGTTGTTAGTTTCAACAATTGATGCATTCATCACAAACTTTGAACCTATCTCTAATCGCAACACTCTAAAGCACTAATGAAATTAATCACCTAAGAAAAATTTAAGTATATCATCACATTCCTAATAATCATGAACCAAAAATCAGGGTAATAATTCTGCATTTATCATGCAACAAAAGTTAATCATATACATCCAAATAATATGCTTTTTTTTTTTGCTTAAACATTGTATAAGGTATCATTAAAAATGATTTAGAATCCAGAGTCTCATGCAATTCATAAACAAAAACAAGAACAATAATCATCGCCAAAGTAATCAAAACTCAATTGAAATTGTACGTAACTCATAAAAAAACCAAACATAAATTACGGAAATTGTACTAGATACGACAATCACTCATTTATTTTATCTAAATTCCACCTACAACTCAGAAACATTCAATTACCATCAATCCATGAAGTAACAATATTGTCTTGAAAGAAAGAATCATAAACAGTTCAAAAGTGTTATAACCTCAAGGATTGTGATCATAATAAGGAAAACAAACTCCAATATCAACTATCAATTTCTAAAGAGAGTATCTTGTTTAACAGCTAAGCATATCCACTATCCACAAATTTAGGTGCAGTCCCATAAAGAAATTAAATAGTAACTCCTAACAATTGCTGATCAAATCTTTTTGGTCATGCATCAAATTTTGAAATCAAGAACGATAAGGAACATGAAGACAAAGATCAAGACATATATACACAAAATCAAGGAACTGACAACAAAAACTGAAACCATTGTAAAAGAATCGAAAGTGCAAAACAGTAGCATATGGTGCATAACATCAAGAATCAGAAGATAATAAGGACACAAAAGACAAAGATAACATTCCTATAGGCCTCAGATAGTGCCACAATTTGTACAAATAGGCGTGCTTCTATTTATACAATTGTGACCCAATCATATGACACTGGCTCCATACGACACAGATTAACCTAAGCTCTGATACCAATTTGTCACGACCCAATCCGGACGTGATCGGCACATAAGAATTTCATTCCTAACAAGCCTTAGAAACAAATTTCAAAGAAATAAACAAACCGAACCTCCTATAATAATATCAAAACATAGCTCAATTATCTGATTAAACTCTAATTTACCGTATTGAAATGTATATAAAAAATTCACTACCTTAAACCACTATGATCGGATCCTGCTTGTGAAGTGTGGAACACTCTAATACATCCAAAGACTTCAAGAATTCACCCAAAACATTACCCAAATCAAATAGAACCAGAACGGAACTGACAAAGCAGATTTATGATCAGGCTCATATCTGAAAAACATGAAAGAACAACGGAGTGAGTTTTACAACTCAGTGAGTAAATAGAGCATCCATAGCCCACAAGAGACACTTTACATATAAATTTTTTTTTGTCAGAAATAAATTTACAATAATAATAATAATAATAATAATAATAATAATAAAAGAATATATTGAAACACATTAATAAAAACATTTAGGTAGCAAATATTTAAACTTCCATATATTCATATATAAAAATATAAGCGGAAGCTTATCCAATCCAGAAAATCAGAATAACAGACAGAAATCACACTTAGGTGGCATTTTCCTTTGTGTAACTTCGAAACAGACATGCTCCACCGGTTTCGTGGACATGAAACAGAGACAGGTACCATTTCTATCTCATATGGTCCTGGAATACAGTCAAGGTGCACCAAGGCTAACGCCTACTGCCATTAGCTGCAATTTCTGTCATAGAGCCTTCCAAAACATTTTATACATACTAGTTAATAATAATAAGCTAATACTTGCCAGATAATTCAATCAGAGACATCAATCCAACGTTTATCCATGTACCATTGATTTATTCAAATCTAATACGAAATTTGCATCAAAATCACAAATTGAAAGAAAGTATTCAATCATAATCCAATCCTTCCAGTTCCAATGTCAAATTTCATACGTACATCATCAAACAAGTGTTTGTCCATATAACACATTTATTCGAATCTAATACAAAATTGATCTCAAATGATCAAATAACCAATTACTAAGAAGACATTCAATTGCAAACCAATCTTTCACATACCAATCTCAATAAATTTCCAAAACAATAACTCGTGTCTCCTGTGAAAAATTTCAATTATAAAAATAACAAACTCAAATATCATACAAACAATCAAGCCATTAAATAACTAAGTGATAAAATTTTAAATTATTTGCACCAATAATAAAATTATAAGATACCAAAATATAACTACAGATGCAGAATTTACTCACAGTTTGGTCCCAAAAGACCGAAGACAATTCGAAGCACGATACAAATTTAAGTAGAAAGAGTTGAGAAAGTTAAGGCAGAGCAAGGCGGTGTAGCAGGAGAAAGTAGCGTAGAGAAGAAAAGTGATGATGTTAGAGTGGTAGAGGAGAAAACAGACGCGATGGTGGAACCGGTGGCGGTAATAATAGCCTCCCTCTTCATCACAGATTTCCTCTTCATTTCACGTTCTCTCTCTTCTTCTCTTCTTGCCTCCCTCTTCAGATTTGGCAGTGGCAACAGTGATGACCTTTACCACTACCGGCGCCACCCACTTTCCCTTTCCTCCTTCTTTCTTTCTTCTTCTTCTTCCCCAGTTCTCATTCCCTCTTCTCTGTCCCATCTCTTTTTTCTTTTCTTCTTTATCTTATTTTATTTTATTTTGTTTTTTTACCAAACTCCAAGTCGATGAATGGGTGTGTAAGTAATGGTGAGTATGTATTATTAGGGATATCAATTAAGAAATCAAAAATATCAAAATAAGTGTGTCCCAAAATTTTATTTGCTTATTTATTTATTTATTTAGGGCTATTACAATGAGTATTGTTATATTGATTAAATTAATCTGCTAGTTCTGAAATTTTCAATTGAGTCTCTATAATTTTTTTTCTTTTAATTGAGTCCATATATCATATTAAAATTTGTAATTTAAACCTTATCATTACAAAAAAGTTAAATCTAATGGAATATTCTATTAAAAATTAGAATAGTCTACCATTCATGAGTATAAAGACTAAAATGAGCACTCTAAATTTTTTAAAATGACAATTGTGTCCTAGCACAGTGCAGAGAGATCATATAAGAATGTGTTCTCGACAGTATCACCTTCTCTACAATATCAACACTAATGAATCCGTGTTGTCCTGAGAAAATGATAATTTTTTTTTCAAAATCCTTTCAATTAAATTAGGCTCTTATTTTAATTATAAGTGTTATAGTTAAGTATTTTTGTAATAATAATAATAATAATAGTGATTTAAAAATAATGAATATTTTTATAGATCTATTTTATTAATTGTTATTTAGTTTAAAGTAAGAACATAAATTAATTATTAAGTCGAGCAATTTATACATGTAAAATAATATTTTATATAATTGAAAGATAATAAAGATTTAATAATTTAATTAGAATAATTAATATTTAGTTTAGTTTATCTTAATTTGTTGAGCTTAAAGAAAATTACTTTGATACAATAATTCTATATCTATACCTATTTTTCAACCAATCCAATCAAGTTATTGACGCGCATACTGTACGAACAGAAATTTATATGTACAAGTTCGTTTGCTTTTAAATTTTCTATTTGTTCTAGTAGTATTATTTTTTTTGTGCGATGGATTAAGAGTAAGTAAAATTCACTTGATTTGACTTAGTTAAAGAAAAGACATGTACATATAGCATGATTGCATATGATAATTATTATTTTTTATTTGAGTAAATATGATACATAAAATTAATTTATACGTTGATAAATAACGAGTATAATGTAAGTTTCAAAAATGATTTTCGATGTGCTATATTGATCTTAAATTACCACTTTACCCTCTCTATTTTAATAATTTACTCACACTACCCTTACCCCTTTAGAAAATCCCCAAATTCAATTCCCAAACCCTAATTCCCAAATTGAAGCAAACAACACAACACAACCCTAATTTGCTATCACATTCTCACACACACAGAACAGGGAAAGGAGGGAGAGAGCAGAGACGGAGAGTGAGGGAGAAGAAGGAAGGACGACGGCGCCGGCAAGGGGAAGGGGGAGCCGTCGCGCCGTCGTCGAGTTGAGATAGAGAGAGATGTCCGAGAGAGAGAGAGAGAGAGATAGAACAGCGGAGGGACGGCGCCGAAGTTGCTGCCGCCGTCGAAAGCTTCACGCCGTTACTGCATCGTCCCCGTCCATCGCCGTCGCTGCCGAAGCTTCTCCTGTCGCCGTCGTAGCCATGGCGCCGCCGTCGGTGGAGAACAGAGGAAGAGAAGGGAACTGCGACGTTGGTGGTTGGACACGATGCTGTCGCCGCCATGGGTTATTATGCCGCCGCCTCTGTCTTCTGGGTTGCTCTGCAGCCGTTGGTGTTTGAAGAAGCCACAGGCTCCATGCCTCTACTCTGCCACCGCCGAGTTTAGTCGCCGGCGGTGCCAACCGAAATCTGATGGTGACCTTGCTCTGCCCAGCTGTTGCCATGGCGGTTGTTGTCAAGATTCATCGAAATAGTGCCGCTGCTTCTGACCATGGGGCTTGCTGCTGTAATCCTGCCACTGTCCAGCGATGCCTTACTTCCACCTTGCTGCTGCCAAGCTGGTTCTGCCTCCGCCGTGAGTCACCAACGTTGCAGCTTCGTCTCCCTTGCTCCTTCGGATTATTCTCACTGTCGGAACTGTTGTGGATGCTGTGACCTGAGTATTGGTGTTGCCGCTGCTCTGTTAATGCTATTTTGATTTGTTGTGTAGCTTCAACTAAATCATGTCCGTATCTTTGTGTTGTTTCTGCCTATTCAAGAGGTAGGGGGAACTTTCTTTAACACCTTTTATTACTCACAGCGTTGTTATAATTAGATATAGTTTTATTCCTATAATTATGTGATTAAGTTAATTCTTATGAATTGTTTGGAGTGATTATTTGAAATTAAAGCTTAAATTAAGATAAAATTGACTGAAGCCTCTTGTTTGGAGTGATTGTAAATCTCTTTTTGCATGATTTGGTTTTGACAATGGTTGAGATTTATTTAGAACTTGCTTTGGTTGGTTTGATCTGGTGATTGAAAAAGTATTGATTTGATTGAACCTTTAAAAGGTGGAACGTCCAATTTTTAGGGGAAGCTATGTCCGTTTTTATCTAAAATCTCTTTAAGAATTTCACTTGAATTATAAGTTCATAAAGGTGAAATTAAATGGATGTAAAGTCTATTGACTTGCAATTTATTGGTGGAGTTCTTAGAAAGGCAGAATAAGGGCTAGGATTTAGACAAATGAATCTTCATTGAAAGCTTAATGTTTGACGCTATTTGATTATAATTGATGAATTGAAGTTCTTTAATTGAAAAACGAGCGATTATGTTTATGTGCCTACTTGAATTTTTGGTTGATTATTAGTGTGGCTAAACTTTGATTTTAATGGTGGAGTCCGAATGATAATATCAATCGTTAAATGGCGTTGAGGATTTAGTATAATTGCACATCAACGTATATCTAATATACATTTTAATTGAAGTGGAGAGTTGTATTTATCAACGTATATAAATTAAATAAAGTTGGAGTTCGTGTATATATATATACAATTAATATTGGTGTACACACAAACACATCCTAATTAATTACTCCCTCAAATAAAAAAAAAATTATGTGTTTCATATGTTTTATGTGTACACCTAATAAAATCAATAAATATATATATATATATATATATATATATATATAAAAGGGAATTGAGAATTTAATAACAACTTGGGATTAGAAATATAATTAAGAAAACAATCTTGCTATTTGAACAAGTAATTTTACCAACCAAGTGGTTAACCAAGTGAATTTGTTACACCAATCCCACTCTCACCATCAAGGAGCGTGTGTTTCACGCACTGCATTATCTTCACTTTGCCAAACACCTTCTTATTCTTCTTCTTCTTCCTCTTCCTCCTCCACCTCCTCCACCTACGTCGTCGCATCGTCATCATCTTCTTTCATATCAGTATCTTCTTCTTCTTCTTTCAGATATGCATCTTCTTTTTCTTCCAGATCTGCATTTTCTTCTTCGTCTGTCATGTCGTCTTCTTCTTCTTCTCATCTATTTTATGTTGTTGTTTTTGTTGTTGTTGTTGCTGCTGTTGTTGTTGTTGCTGTTATTGTTGTTGCTGTACATAAATAAAAAGAAAAATTGCGCAGAAATATAAAACAGCATTACGCAGAAATAGAAAGCAATAATGCGCAGAAATATAAAGCACCATTACGTAGAAACTGAAAGCCATAATGCGTAAAAATAAAATCTTCTTTTTCTTCTTCCATGTATGCATCATCATTATCATCTTCTTCTTCTTCTTCTTCTTCTTCTTCTCTGTTTTATATTGATGTTGATGTTGTTGTTGTTTTGTTGTTGCTGCTGTTGTTGTTATTATTATTGCGCAGAAATAAAAAGTAGCATTGCGCATAAATATAAAGCAACATTGTGCATAAACCAATAATGCGCAGAAATAGAAAGCACTATTGCGCAGAAACTGAAAGCCATAATGCGTAGAAAATGGAAAGCAATATTGT
>JASCZI010181267.1:42589-59277 GCA_036250425.1 Stylosanthes scabra | reverse complement strand
TTATTACCTAAAACCTAAGACTCTAAGAAGTCTTCATGATGTTGGTCTTCGTTTATCTTGTCGTTGTTGTTTTGCTTTCGAAATCGTTCCTCAAAACCTTGGATGGCTGTCATTCATCAAAACCTAAACAAATAAACTTTGTATGCATATTGTAACATGGTTTACACAATATTAAGCTATTACGACCTTTCCACTCGACGAATCCGCAAATATATACGAGCTGATTAAAACTAGCCAACATAGCTATAAGTTCGTATGAAAATAGAGCCATACACGTATACTATAGTAAATTCGTTTTATATACATATATACAAAGTAAAATTGTACAAGAATTAATCTTGGTGTACACCTCTTTTTGGTGTACACCTCCAACCAAGTCCTAAACGAACAGATTAGGTGTACACCTCCAACCAAGTCCTAAACGAACAGATTTTTACTACTAGAACGAACATATTTTTTAAAGCAAACGAACAGGTTTTTAATCTGTTCGTGTCAACTATAAAATATGTTCATTGTATATATAGATTTCTGTTCGTGCACGAACAGAATTTTACTACTAGAACGAACAGATTTTTAAAAACAAACGAACATGTTTTAAAATCTGTTCATGTTAACTATGAAAATATGTTCGTTGTATATATAAAAATCTGTTCGTTTGGGACTTGGTTGGAGGTGTACACCAAAAAGAGGTGTACATGTAGCATTACCGATTGTACAAATGGTTCATCGACTACGATCTTAGCCTGCGAAGCACATGCCATTCTATACATGTCATACACGACTCTGAATACATACAGTCCTAACTCTCCATACACATAATCATGATTCAAACTGACGCAACGGAGAACATCTAAGACCATGTCATGCTCGTTGCTTTGCTTGTCTTCCAAAAATTGAACCTGCAATCTAAAAGAAAAAAAACATTTGAACTACACGAGGTGAGAATCCTAACCACTGGATTCTCAGTACGGTAAAGGCTCCGAAACTACATAAGATAAGCTTGCAGAATCACACGACGCAATGCTACTCGTCACTCGGGTTTACTCTAGTTTTTTTCCAATTCTTATTCTAATCCAGATCCTTAGCTCATACACCTTCTACTTATTTCATTTTCGTCTTACTTCTACTAAATTCCAAAAAATACACCAACACAGGCAACTAGACAACAATGACACAACCATCACAGCAAGGCACATATACCAGGTAGCAATTAAATCTAAGACAACTAGGCAATTCCACACAATGTCACGTAAATGCACATGCATGCCTATTCCTATGGCTAGAATGAGCTCATTCAGTCGGTTATCATAGTCAACCCGACCGATCCAGTATATATCCCGGATCACTATTGGACGCACTTCCCCGAGGACAACTCACTCAATGCCTTGAACATTTATGTTCTTCTTTATTCATCATCATATATCTGGGGTTTCATTTCTTTTCAATTCATATCTATATATTCGTAAGCCGAGACATTAGCCCGAAGGCCCCTAGCACTTACTACGTTCGATAGTCCACTATTGTAGTAAGCCGGGTTGCATAGCCCGCAGCCCCCACTGATCACTTCGACTCACATAATGTTAACTCGGGTGACACTCTTTCCTTTAGGGGTATATAAGCCCTATACAAGAGATGTAATCGTAAATGTGTGGGAGATTCTCATTACCCATTAAATTCTTTGAAAATTAAAGTATTCACCCTTAAGATTGATTCCGAAGAGGAAGAATCGACTCTAAGGGGATTTTGTCGTTTAAGCTGAGTTCTGGACACTAGTGAATCGATTCTGAGCGTCTCCGAATCAATTCACGGGTCCTGTTTTATCTCAATTTCAAAGACAGAATCGATTCGGAATCATCCGAATCGAGTCCCTACAACCTTTTCAAAACAAAGTCGCTTCTGTCTTTATTCAAATCGATTCCGAGTCCCTTCGAATCGACTTTAAAAACTTGGAAAACGTTTTAAGAAGAAAACTCACCATTAGAATCGACTCTAAAAGGCTAGGAACGATTCTAATTGATGAAATGTGGCCTCTGTGATCATATGAATCCACTCTCAGAAACTGAGAGTCGATTCTTTAGACTCGAAACACGTTTCTAACTCATAAAAAGACTCAGTGAATCGATTCTATTGCAGGTAGAATCGATTCACCGCAGTTCTCTGCAACTGCAGAATTTTCAAAGTTTTCTTATGATTTCAAACGCTCGAAACTCTTTACTCTCCAAGCCAAATCCAATCGTTTTCAAATTATTTTCCTTAAATCCATTTTTGATCAATCAAAACCAAAGTTCCGGCTTATCGAAGTTTGCCCAAAACCTGTTTTTCTCAAAACTTAGAAACCAAAAACATTTCTTTTCAAAACATCTTGTAAAACATCTTTCTAACTCTCCACACCACTTCAAAACATTTCTTGCCCCAAGGGCCCCTCTTTCTCAACTCATTCTCATATATTACCATCTCATGTATACGCTTTTCTAATCATTTTTCTTAAATAATTTCTGGCACAAGGCCTTAATTCATACAAATCATCATACCCATCATTTTCATTATCCTCATCCATCAATCAATCAAAATATCAAATATTACATATACACATCAAGATTTTCTCCAACCCTTATCATACTCTTAATTTTCATTTCATTTCAACTCATTTAAAGGCTCATACTAGGTCCACTAGCCTAGTATATCATGCTAGATTAGCTTATATTTTAACGAATCCTAAACCGTACCTGGATTCCAATGCTCAACATATTCATACGCGGTTCCATCGCTCCACTTGAGCATTCAAGTACCACCATCATACCCATCCTTTTCAAAGCTTCACCAAGCTTCATTTAACCGGTCTAACACTTGTCTAAGCTTCATGCATCACCTATAATACATAAAACCACCAAACACCAAATTTTATGAATCTAAAGTTCATACAAAATTGATGAACATAGCATTGAAAGGATCTCACCGAGGTTTCGTGTTATAGTCTTGAATCATGGCTCAAGAGCAAGCTAGAACACCACCTATGATATTGAAAATTCGAAAATCTTCCAAGGTTACTAAACTAATTTTAGCAGAATTTCAAAGGGATAAATGGGTAAGAATGTTCAAGACCCATACCTCAATCCTTATATAGAAACGTAGGGGATACTGAGAGCTTCGCGTAGCCGCAAATGGTGTGTCAATCGGAGCTCTAGTGTGGAAGTTATGGTCGTCGGAAGGCGGCGGTGAATAGTGATCACCACCACCATTACTCTCATTTCACGTCTCTCTCTCTTTTCTTTCTCTTCTTCGAGAAAATGAAGAAGAATGAGAGGGAGTTGGGCAAATTTTTTCCCTTTTATACTCACTTAAGGGTGGCGTTTTGGTAATTTTGCAGTTTGGTCCGTTTCGGGCCAAACCCTTAACGTAAGTGTTCGTGTTCATGTTCTAATTATTTTCATGATTCTTTTAATGTTCTTATTTTCACTTCATATGATTCCCGATGGCGCTAATCCGGTACCGTCAATTAAATTAACGGTTTGAGTTTCGGCGCAGCTTGAGCTGACGGCGTATCCTATTTCACTTGGAAAAATCCACTGAGTCTAAATATCTCAGTGAAATTACGGAATTAATCCCAAGGCTTAAGTTACATAAATTGTTGAGGTTTACAGTCCACCCACCTTATTTAGAATTTCGTCCTCGAAATTCAGCTTTGTCTATACTCTGTTTGCTTCTGTGAACATCTACTTGCACCAGTCTTTCTTATACTCCACTCTGATGAGATTCACGTAGTCGAACTCCTGTGATTTCACTCGATTCGCATTCATAAGGTTTAGCGTGTTTCATAATGAGTATCTTACGGTCTCAATAGACGTAGAGTTGTCTTCGTATCTTCAGTCATTGTTGTATTTTAGTTCATCCTTCGTCGTAAGGTTTGAGGTTTTGCATCATTGCCGCTTAGGTTCGAGGTCCGATTTCATTGTTGATTAGGCTCCTGGAGTAAGCAAAGTTATTCTAGGCTTATCTAACATTTCTCATACTCTCAAGTTATTGGGTATCCGCCTCAATATGGTTAACCCTCATTGGGCATACTTTTAGTATCAATATACCAACCTGAGTCAGTTCCTATCCATTGGAGTCGACTTTAGTGAGAGTATTTCACCCATTCCCTATTTGGAATGGCAAAGAATCTACTCTTAAGTATGGAGCATCGATTCTATTTGAGTTTACTTCGTTCCCTTTGCTTATGTTGAATTGTGAATCGATTCAACGAGAAACTCGAATCGATTCTCAACACTTAAGCATTTCTGTATTTCATTATCATCATTCTCGAATCGACTCTGCAAGGAGTCAGAATCGATTCAAATAAAATTCTAACCCAAGGTTGCATTCTGTCTCACTTTGAATCGATTCGGCATTGCGGTGAATCCACTCGTGACACTTAGAGTTTTCTCACTTTCGTTTTCGTTGCATTCGAGTCGACTCTAATATAGAAATAATCGATTTGAATAGGGTTATTGATACGAAGGTACTCTCTGTTTCATATTGAATCGATTCGACAGGGTTGCGAATCGATTCGCATCATGTAATTGGGGCAAATTAGGGCAAGATGAATCGATTCAAATTGGCTAGAATTGATTTGATCGCGTCAGAAACGTGATTAAAACACGATTTCCTCACTTCTCTTCTTCATTTCCAACATTTCCTTCCTCTCTCTTTCTCATTTTCTCTCTTCTCTCTCTAGTTCTTCATCTCCTCAAGTTTTCAAATATCCATTCCTCTTCAATCCCTTCGTCTCCAAATTATCCCGGTACCTTATCTACTTAATATTTTCGCTTCACCTTCACCTCTACCTCCAACTCTCATACTTCCTCTTTCGATTCTCTTCTTGTCCATACACAAACCCAGTGCTTATTCATCTCATTTTTTCCACTCTTCTCCGTCTCTAGTTCATCGATACCTCTCGTACTCGGTAACAATGAGTCACCGCAAAACTCCAGTTCACAAACGTGCAAGTGCTTCTCGTAACGATCCACCACTATCGCTATCTCAGGTGCCTCTGCGAAAATGGTTTGCCAGCAAAGAAGTGTGGGAAGACTTCCAGAAGCTCTATTCAAAGATGCCCATCTTGAAACCTAGGTATCTCACTGAGGGTTTATTACTGGAGGACAAGTATCCGGAGTTTTGGTGGTTGCTCGACATTCAAGGCTTACGGTCACTTTTATTTCTACAAGAACGGTAAGTTCTCTCTACTCATGTCTTTTTTCATTGGTTAACGTACCCTGTTGTCTGGCTAGCTTAGGTACGTGTTTGTGGTTTCAGACATAGAGACTTACATGCTCTAGGATATTGCCGAGTGCTTGATATCATATGGGCTATTTTTGTTTTCGAATGGTATTTGTTGGTTTGAATTGTCGTTTGGTTTGGTCCTATTGTCGTTTAGTAATTTAGTGTTCTTGGTTTGGGGAATTTCCTGAATGCAGGTACTATCCTCATTTGATGGCAGCCGCTTCCACTACTCTTCGGATACGAGACGATTTAGATGAGAATGGCTATAGAGATTTCTAAATGGTGTTCTGGTTGGCAGGTGTCAAGTACGCCCTAGGTTTGGATGAATTGGCTTCCATTTGGGGTTTGCAAAATCGCGGAATGTTGTTCAAGGGAGGAAGTACCCCTCCTCAAAGCATGAAACCCTTTGATGGTGAACGCGCTCAACAAAGACTGCAAGTTTCAAGGATCAGCGGAGGAAAGTATTCAGTTGGAAGGATGAACATGGATCATCGTTTACTTCAGTATATGTTATCGTACATATGGCTCCCAAGAAAAGGAAATCATGGGGCACTCATCGAGGAAGATTTAATCATCCTATGGGCTATGGTCAAGGAGATTAAATTGAATTAGCCATATCTCATCGCTCAACATTTGATGAATTACATTGTTGGCCAGGTAGCGTTTCGATTTTGTTTAGATTCACTTCTCCCTTTGGATTAGTTCAGTTAGTTCGTTTCGTGTTTAATCTCACCTAAAGTAGTAATTTCTCTTTGATACTCCTCGTTTTCAGGCTGAAGCAGGTCTCGGACACGAAATGCTTTGGACCAAGGTCTTTGCGCATTCCGACATCGACCTTTCGGGTGAAGATGCAGTTCCCATAGATGACGAGAATGCCATTACCTCAAGGCATCTCAATAAAATGGGGAGAGGCCTTAAGGCAGTAGTCGAAGAAGATGAAAGAGATGAGGCTGCCAACGAAGATGATTCTCCTCAGCCGGGTGTAGGTTCGGTCACTCAGTTCCCTCCTGAGCTCATAGAATCATTCTCCCAAGGTATGCAATCCTTCCGCACAAGTTGGGGCGAAAACATTCAAAGGATGAATAGAAGATTGGATGATTTTGAGGCTCGTTTAACTACTCGTGCGAACGAGATTCGGGATTTGGGGGACGATATGCACCGTTTCTACAATCGGGCTTTGCAATCAGAGGATCAGGGATTTCAGGGTAGCGCTCTGGACCAAGACTGATCACCAGAGATTTAATCCTAGTTTTTATTTCGTATTTCATGTTGTCTATTTTGGGATTTGTAGTGCCTTGATGGCTTTTACTATGTTTCCTAAACTGCGGACGTATGTTGGTCATTGTTCGAAAGACCTATGTATTGTGCTATGTTTTGTTCCTACTACTTCTGATGTTTATTGTTACTATCGTTTAATCGTTTTATCTATGTTGATCGGCTATTCACGCTGCTCATACATGAATTTCTTATCCCAAAAGTATGGTAACTAATGAAAGCACCAAATAATAGGAGTAAGATCTCCTTTAAGCTAGAATTGAGGAAGGAAATTAGGAAGAAGAGAGGAAAGAAAAAAATCTCCATTCAAGAAGAGCTAGAATTAAATTTCATAGACAATTCACATATTAGTTACCATTAAATGTATTCACTATACCTATTTATACTAAGTATCAATAATATTCTAATTGGGTTCGCTAGCCCAATTATACACGTAACACTTTGTATGTATTACATTATTCAAGTATTTATTAAAAAAAATAGTATTAATAGATATCATGTATTTATGAATAGAAAAAATTATGTTATGATTACAAAATATTTTTTTACTTTTTTATTTATAGATGTTTAACAATGAATGTTTGTTATAATAATGGTGTATAATTTTTTTAACAATAATTCTAGATATACATCTATTTTGCCCAACCAAGTTTAATTAACTGATTTATTCTATACCGAGTAAAAGACTATTTTAATATCAAATAGAAATTTATTTTGATGTTAACTTTTGTGCTATTTGATACCGAAATGGTCTTCTATTTAGCATAAAAATAAATGACTTGATTGAATTTGGTTGGCCAAAATAGGTGTACAAATAGCATTATCATTTTTTTATTAAAATTTCAATAATTTTAGATATACACCTATTTTATCCAACCAAATCCAACCAAGTTATTTAATTTCAAATAGAAAACTCTTACGATGTCAAATAAATGTTGATTTCAGTATTTTATTATTATTATTATTATTTGACACTAAACTAATTTTCCTTTTAGTATAGAAATAAATATTTGAATTTCAGACAATAAAATAAAATTCTAAATATTTTACTCAAAAAAAAATCTAAATATTTTTTCAATGACACTTTTTGGTTAATTGGCCCAAAGTTGTTTAAAAAAATTCAGTTATTTACAATTTTACACAGCACATCTCTTTAATTAAATACTAGTTTAAAATTTCAGCCAATCTTTGTAAAAAAAAAAAAAAAAAAATTCAGCCAACCTAGTTACCCGAAATTAATTATTATCCCTACGTCATGCATCCCCAAAACTTTTGTTTGTTATGGATGGATTCATGGAATCAACCACATTCAACATTCATCCCTTTCTCTGTATCTTATATATGTCATGTAATCCATGATAATGATTCTGTCTCTAAACTTTAAGCATCCAAATGTCAATTACTCAACTTGAGTTAAAAACAATGTTATTATTATTAATTAATTTTTTTGTTCATTGTTTACTTGTTCCAACAACCGTAGCATGAAACATTGATATAAATGTTGGAAAAAACGCTCTGATCTTTTCTCTAGCAAAGAAAAACTCCAACAAGAACCCTACAAAATCCTCTACTAACAAATTATGAAAGAAGTTATAATGCAATATCTAGAGTTCAATCATAATTGGTCAATTATTTGGGTGGTTTTTAACTAAAGAGTTTTTCATCTATTGTGTATGGAGGGAGAGGCAGCAGCATCATCAGAGGTGGTATACCCAAGAGTCAACTCTAGGAGGAGCAGGGCTATGGTGCTCCCGGTGGAGATAGACCATGGTACACGTTCAAAAGAAGGAGAAGCAGGTACAAGTAGAATTGAAAACAAGGAATTGAAGCATTTCATGAAATGGGTTTCTTGGTTGATACCAACAATTGTGATTGCAAATGTGTTTGTGTTCATCATCACCATGTATGTCAACAATTGTCCAAAGAATTCATATTCCTGCATTGCAAGGATCCTTGGCCGTTTCTCCTTTGAACCGTTCAATGAGAATCCCCTTCTGGGGCCTTCTGCACTCACGTGAGATTTCGGTGATCCTGCTTTTATCAATACTCGTTCTCTTTTAACTTAAATTATCTATTATTTGGGACAATTTAATTTGTTTTGCTTCACAGTGTTTGTCATTCTTTTTATATATATACACACACCGAATGTTTATTATTGAATTATCAAGTATAATATTAAATATTAATGTAAATTAAGTGATTTTGTGTTTTCCATATATAGGTTTTTTATTTTTAAAATAACAGTAGTTTATTTGTAAATTTACTCTATTTTTTAATTAACTAAAATGATGGATTACTTGAGAATTCAGAATACACAAATTAGATATAATTTTAGAAGATTTTTTGTGTGTATTAGGTAAGACTCGAACCCGAGATCTCTTACAACGAGTGATGGAGTAATATCGTATGAGTTACAACTCATACGACATATAATTTTACAAGATTGTGTTTGATAAGTTTTCCAATACCGTGAAAATAGGGATATTGAAATATTGTAACTACATGTGAAGTTGCTTGTTAAGAAACGTTAGATTATTTGTTTGAATTGTAATCTAAAGACTTAGAGCATCTCCAATACTAGTATTAGTATCAAAATTATTTTGGATCCCACAAAATGCCACGTAAGTATTTGTGGGACCATATATGATTTGAGAAAAATATGAGATTTATTACTCTAATGTTTGATTTTAATTTAATATCAATTTGGGTCTCACATTATACTATTTAATTAACCTGCATTTAATTAGTTGTACACATGGCACATTCTAGTTGCATACTTGCATTAATTCAAAGTGATACGGTATTAACTTAGTGATACCGGTATCATTTTTTCTACTCCATCCAATGCATAATTCAATATCAACTCAGTTCATTTATCATTTCAATAAAAATTGATACTCTAAAAACATCCCATTAGAGATGCTCTTAGAGTGTCAACTTCAAGTGAAGTTAAACGGTGCTTTAGTAATTATTTTTAAAATGGTGTTTTAGACCTTCTAGCGCATCAATGGATATAGAGGGAAATCATAATATCACCCCTTATTTTTTTTCATTATATGTTTGTATGAATTTATAGAAAAAAGAAGTGACATTATCAAAATAGAAGTAACATTATTATTTCCCTGAGATGATTTATAACTATACAATGAGACTTGCTTTTTGTAACCTGCAAAAAGTTGGAGAAGACCCTGTTTATCATTTTCCGTGTAATAATAAATTGTATTATCCAAATGATCTATTCAAAATGATCTATTTTGAATCCATATAGAAATTTTATAGTCCAAAACATAGTATAAATATTGAGAAAAGATATTTTGTATATTGCGAGTAAAGTAGCAGTTGTATTTCAGGCTAGAGAGAATGGGGGCTCTGGATGTGCAAAAAGTGATTCACAGAAAGCAGGTTTGGCGGCTCATCACTTGCATATGGTTACATGGAGGAGTGTTCCATTTATTGGCAAATATGTTTGGCATCATAGTCATTGGAATTCGCCTTGAGCAAGACTTTGGGTTTGGTAAAATCATCATCAACTCTGTTAGTTAACTAAAATTGCATCAAAGATTCATTGTGATATATGCTTTTTATAATAGAAGGAACTATCATTATGTGACATAGTTTAGCTCCAAAATCATTCCTAATGCTCGGTGGTGTATATTTTGATGCAGTGCTCATTGGATTGCTATATGTGATTTCCGGATTTGGGGGTAGTTTGGTGTCTTCACTTTTCATTCAGGAAAACATTGCAGTTGGTGCTTCTGGTGCACTTTTTGGCCTGCTGGGTGCCATGCTTTCAGAACTCATTACTAATTGGTCTATATATGATAACAAGGTTCTCTCTCTCTCTCGTTAAACTCCCAAAACACTTTCTGATTCTGGTCGGATAGACTAAAAATAATTATTGAGAATTTGATATCCAAAATATATTAGTTAGGATATCTTTGAGATTGAAAAAAATACAGCGCTACTCTTTTAGTTATTTTGTATTAAGAGCATTGAATTTTAATTTAATATTAATTTGGGTTCTATATAATGATACATTAGCATTTATAAGATCATATCTCATTTGATACTATTTTTGAGATAACATCTCCAATGCTTAGTTTTAATTTAATATCAATTTGGACATCACACAATACTATTTATTAAATTAAATTAACTTGCATTAAATGAGTTGTACAAGTGATACGATATCAATTTAGTGATACTAATAACATTTTCAGATTTCTTTCCAATGCATAAAAAAAATCAACTCAATTTATTTATGTTTTTAAGATGAATTGATACCCAAAAAGTACATCATTGGAGATGCTCTAAGAAACTAACGTTGTGCACTTTTTTTTTTCCAATTTTAGGAACGTAACTAGTACAAATAGAATCTCGTAAATTATTTTAATTATTTTAATCTATGTGATCAATCTGAAAGAATATTTTGGAATTTAATTTGCTTTTCTATCGAGATCACTTTTATGTTTTCACCTATATAAGAAGAAAAAGATTAGAGAGCCAACATATTATGATCAATAGGGAGTTAATATGAGTTATGGATGATTACTCATATAAATTTTGGATGATAACTTAATCATTAATATATGAGTTATGGATGATAACTCATATAAATTTTGGATGATAATTTAATTATTGGCTTCCTAATGATCTCCCTAACGTTGATTCCGTAACATTGTTTATATAAAAATAATTTATTCAGCTCTCTTGAATGAGTGTCAAGTTTTTAAATTTTCATATTAAAAAGACTTAATTTTGTCCAGAAAAAATATAAGTGATATTTCTTCCCTACTAATTATCCTGTAAAATGAAAAATAAAAAAAAAAAGAAAAAAATAGTAAATAAAAAGTAAATATGTGAAAGAAGAAAAGTTGAAGAGGATAACTGGCTAACTTTGAATACTTAAATTTATATAACACCAAGATATTTTCAATGGCATTTTTCATTTATATGATTAATTAAAAAAATTGGATTCTCATTTGATATGTGCAGATAGGAGCATTGTTGACCCTTGTGATTGTGATTGTTATCAATCTAGCAATGGGGCTTCTCCCACATGTGGATAATTTTGCTCATATTGGAGGCTTCCTTTCAGGGTTTCTTCTGGGATTTGTGTTCTTGATTCGCCCCCAATTGGCATGGGTTAAGCAACAATATGCTCTCTCATCATCATCACCAAATTCTCCACTGTCTCTTAAGAAACCTAAATTCAAGAAATATCAGTGCTTGTTATGGGTTTTTTCCTTGCTCCTTCTAATTCTTGGGTAAGCTCAAGTATCATATAACATGTTTTCTATATAGGCGAATTTATCTTAAAAAAAACTATGGTAATGAATCTTGAAATTAAAAAAAGAGAAGACCAACGAAAAAAAAGAGAAATAGAACAGCAAATTTCACAACTCCTCACCCCTCACCCCCCAAAAAATACTTATGATTGGTCTTTTGTAGGGAATGCATCGTGTCAATCGTTGAGATTAATTATAATCTCTCACCATATATCCTTTAAGTGGGACTAAGAAAAAACATGTGAAAAAATATATTAAATGGTAAAAGATTATACTTAACAAACAACCGAAAAAAAATTGAGAGGATTCATTCTTGATCTTTGTACCACTTTAAGTATATTTAGTCTTGAATTTCTCGAACTTTAGAGCAAACAGAGGCGTCGTCATAATGTTCGCAATCTGCTCGTGCTCTAAACCTTGAGCACTATACCAATACTGTTCTCAATTATCACTTTATAACGATAATCAGTTTTGTGTTAACCGAATAATATTGCAATGAGAAATCCTTGCTATTCCTTTTTTCAATGTTGGTTTATATGTGTTTGTAAAATTGTTTACTTGACAGGTTCACTTTAGGGTTATTTGGACTTCTTCGTGGTGTTAATTTAAATGATCATTGCTCCTGGTGCAAATATTTGTCTTGTCTTCCAACTTCCAGATGGCCATGCAACACTCAAATGCATAAAGCTGCATCTTGTACGGTAAGCATTTTGGCCCAAATAATCATCTTCAACTGAATGGCATTATTACTCTTGAAATGATTCAAATGTACCATACTTCACTACAAGAAAGCGATTTTACCATCGGCCTTACCAATAGCTAAACTGTCAGATAACTGATTTTACCGATAGCCAAGACATCCGTATATACCTGCAACAAATTTACTTGTTGGAAAATATACCTGTCCATAACAAATTTACCGATAGCCAAGACAAAATCATCATATATACCTTTAAAGAAACAGACATTTTTAAATTATGAGTAGTTGTGCTTATGAGAAAACTAACAAAGCAATAAAACCACCAGAAGAGAGAGGGAATTGTGCAGGATTACGGAGAGAGGAAGAGGAAGAGAAAGACTATGAACTGAATTTCATGAACCAATATTATTGAGTAATGTGAGTTAAGCTACAAGAGGAGATAATCCCAAATATTTACAAACAGTTTAACACTGCAGAGGCTCAAGATTACCAAGAATGGAACGGTTACTTGAGTCACAAGTCAAGGCAGAGTTAGTTACGTTCTTGAGGTCACAATCTGTTAAATCTGTTATAACGGCTTTTCTTTGTTGCCTTGAGCTGTTATTCTCGCTCCACAGTGTTTAGAGGATGGTGATCTTAGCTAGACTTCACACTAACTTATGTGATAACATTATCATTGAAATTTGTGTTATTATAGTAGATACTCATCAGCCAAATAAGGTAATTTTGGGTCCCAAAATTTAATATTACATTAGCTAGGCACGTTGGGAAGATCTAAAAAGTTATTTTATTCAAATCATTCATTCATTTAATTTGTAGCTAAGTTAGTGGATAGGTAAATTTTTTTTCTTTTTAATTTTAACAGTAACCAGCCTAACCCAATCCATTCTTGATTAGAAACGACGACTAAATGAGAGATTGGTAAATTGTTAAATTTAGTCTTGATTTGGTAATCTTAAAAAGCTGTCGAGTTCTTTGGGCTTTCAAAATGGTGTGTTTGCAAAGAGCCATACTATGATCATTTGGTAAAATAATTTAAAATAAGCAGAAGACACGCATATAACATTTGGTAAATATATTTTATAATTACTATCAAAATATTAAATTACTAGAAGGACATTTTGTTAGTATATCTTGTATTATTAATATAAAATTAAATATAATTAATTGAGAGTAAAATTAATCTTTTATTAAAATATAAGATTAGTTAATCATTTCGCATTTTGAGGAGTTAAAGTCAACTTTAAAATGCTAGTCTTGCTAGCTCTCAAAAATACCCATAGCTCTCAAAAGTTAGGAGCAAAAGTTCATTAACTTTTTAAGCTAGCAAAAATATAAAAAATAAAAAGATTCCTACTTTTAGATTAAGTGCTCGTACCCTCAAAAAGCAGGAGCGTTAATAAATCGTAATCAAATCCATTCTTAATAAATCCTAAAAATCTTAACAAATACAATAAAATTGAAAATATATAAATAGAAAATAAAAATACTAACCAGTAAAAGATATTATTGTTTAACAATTTTAATGCTGTCTAGCAAACATACAAATTAAATTCAAAACATGTAAGTTACAATAATCAAGTATACCCACTTTTAATTTTTCAGTAGGGATATATGTTTTAATTCTGAAAATTATTGCACTATGTTTTAACTTTTTTTTTTCTTGTGCTCACATGTTTCCCTGGCTTTTGTTAAAAAAGAGTTCGATAATATAATTTTACTTGTATATTTGTATAGTAATTTATGTTGTATAAATGGCATAAATGCAGGTAGAAGAGATTGGTAGCAGCAAATTGAACATGACATGTTTAAGAAATGGTAAATCCGTTCCATTTTATTTGCCAGACCCAACCTATGACCGGATTAGAGCATTATGTACACAGATTTGTCAATAACTATTGACAAAAGGGGATGATATAAAACTTAAACCTGTTATTGCCTCATATTATGTTTCATATATTTATGTCCGATCCCTTATTGTATATAATACGAAGCAATTATATTTATAGGCTTACAGCTGAATATTGTGTAGGTTGAATTGACATGGATTTACTTTATTATATTTTAGTTCATTTATGAAGCTATATATCCTTAGTTCAATACCATATGTCCTTTCTCAACCTACTTCACCAAAAAAATGTCCTTTCTCAAATTCACTACAAATTGGGTCTCCATTTTGAAATTTAGTGTTTCCACAACCATTTTCGTTAAGAAAACCACCAATCCTGAGTCCAGTCAAAATTAGTCATGACAAAGGTACGGATAATAATAGATATACAACCAAAACAAAGTTTATTAAAATTTGGTTTGATAAAATTTTTAATTTTTGAAAATATTTTATGAAAGTTGTCTTTTAATAAAATATTGCTTTTTAAAAGTTGTAACACATGTATTTGATAAAACTAAATAAAAAATCTTTTTTAATAAGCGCAAGCAACAACAATTATGTTTGATAAGGTGTTTTTTAAAATTTAAAAAGATCATAATATTTAATAGATATAAATATAATAATAAATGTAAATATTTATTAATAAGTAAGATTATATTAAATATTTTAATTTTGATAAATACTAGTTATCTTTGAAAAACTATCTTTTAGATACTTTCAAAACTTTTATTTAAAAACTGCAATCACAAGCATATTGTTTTTTTTATTTATCAAATACAAAATAAAGTGCTCATATTTTTGAAAACCTCAAACGCCTCCTTAAAAAGCTTTACCGTAACAAGCATTACTACAAAGAGACATTGGCTTGATTCATTATTTACGGTTTGGAAACGCAATAGATAGATTGTATTATATGAATCCACTTTTAGTGTTGTTGGATACTAAACAAATGAGAGAATATATATATATATATATATATATATATATATATAATTTAAAGCGTCGGTTTTCCCTCTCCCTTACAAGCAGGTGCTGTCATTCTCTCAATTCTTTGCCTTGGCGGGATTTATATTTTCGTGCTTTCTTAGTATAGTGTGTTGGAATCTTCATTTGATTTCTGCAGTTTTGGAATTGAAGTGCTTTAGCGGTGGCCATGCGGTGCCGTGCTTCTCAGCTGGATTTGGGCCTTGCTCATTGGTCTCGGCCTATATAAGCCGATGCGTTGTTTTCTCCTCCATCTCGTGCTTTCCTCGATCCTCTCCGCGAATTAATTTTTTGTCCAATTATGGTATGTGACTGGGAAAGAAAAAGGAATACTCAAAGAGTTCTCCCATGTTACATGCTCGTGGTGCAATTGTTCAAGGAAAGAGGCTTGAGTAAGTAAATCCGAGGAGTGCTTTATCACTTGATAACTTGAGTCAACTGGTTTGGGATTATCGATTGAACACCTACTCTAAAGAGCCGCCTTGTAACAAAGCATTTAAAGTCAAAGAAAAACCCCTCATAAGAGAAGCAATGAAATAGTAAACACTGATTGGAAATGAAGTAAATGAAATGAAGAAGAGGTTGCATAATGACCCTTAAGAGAGAGGACTTGAGGGATTCATCTTTCCGAAAGATTAAGCTAAGTATGAGAGAAGTACCATGAGGGAATCCTAAAGAGTCTCAGTAGAGCAAGAGAAATTGAACCTTAGACATATTTTGATTCTTGCTTTGCTTGAGGACAAGCAAAAGATTAAGTTTGGTGTTGTGATGCGTGTGCATCTTGGGTTGTTTTTAGCTTCAATCTCTCTTTAATTATATGATTATTCTTGTGATTTATACTCTTAAATTGTCAATCAAACAAACTTGATGTTTTTTTGAGTTTTGTTTATGTTTTTTCGTGGATGGAAGATTAGTGATCTCAGGGGTATAAGTCCAACCATGTGCATGCACAAAATTCTGCTAGAAGATGATTCAAAACCAGTGGTACAAGCACAAAGAAGATTGAATCCAACAATGAAAGAAGTGGTTTACAAGGAAGTAATGAAGCTATGGGATGCCGGGATCATCTATCCAATTTCAGATAGCACTTGGGTGAGTCCTGTCCAAGTTGTTCCAAAGAAGAGAGGCATCACAGTAATCCACACTGACAAGAATGAGTTGAGGGAGAATGTGCATTGACTATAGGAAGCTTAATCAAGCAACAAGAAAGGATCACTTTCCACTACCTTTATCAGAGAAAATAGAGAGCATGTATCATTGGAAAGTAGCAGGTGCATTACATAAACCAAAAGGA
>JASCZI010181267.1:27180-42579 GCA_036250425.1 Stylosanthes scabra | reverse complement strand
GACATGTAAATGCTGTCTTCTCTTGATCAACCGGATCAACCGCAATTTGGTTATATCCGGAATAACCATCAAGAAAACAGTAAAAAGCATGTCTGGCTAACCTCTCGAGCATTTGATCGATTAAGGGCAGTGGAAAGTGATCATTTCTTGTTGCTTGATTAAGCTTCCTATAGTCAATGCACATTCTCCGTCCGGTGACTGTTCTTGTGGGGATCAACTCATTCTTGTTATTGTGGATTACTGTGATGCCTCCTTTCTTTGGAACAACTTGGACATGACTCACCCAAGTGCTATCTGAAATTGGATAGATGATCCCGGCATCCTATAGCTTCATTACTTCCTTGTAAACCACTTCTTTCATTGTTGAATTTAATTTTCTTTGTGCTTGTACCACTGGTTTTGAATAATCTTCTAGCAGAATTTTGTGCATGCACATGGTTGGACTTATACCCTTGAGATCACTAATCTTCCATCCAAGTGAAGTTTTGTGTTCCCTTAACACCTTGAGCAACCCATCTTCTTCTTTACTTGCAAGTGCAGAATTTATAATGACTGGAAGTGTTTCCTCATCATCTAGAAACGCATATTTGAGAGAAGAGGGAAGTGGTTTGAGTTCCAACTTTGATGGCTTGTCTTCAACAATCTTTTCTGGTTTTGTTGGATGAGAATTTTCTGCAACTTCCTCTTCTTTTTCTGCATCTTGTTCGAGTTCCTCCATGAGTGAGAGCTCTTCAATGTTGCTGGAAATTTCTTCCTCAAATACTTCTTGAATGGCAGAGTCAATAAGATCAATCCTCATACAATTTTATGCATCATTCTCTTGAGGGTATTGCATGGCTTTGAAAACATTGAAGATCACTTGTTCATCATGCACCCTTAGAGTTAGCTCTCCCGCTTCAACATCAATTAATGCTCGGCCAGGTGCAAGGAATGGCCGCCCCAAAATTAGAGAAGAAACGTCATCATCTTCCATGTCTAAGATTACAAATCTGTAGGGAGAATGAATTTCTCCACTTTCACAAGCAAATTTTCGACTACACCATATGGAAGTTTGATGGATTTATCTGCAAGTTGAATTGACATTCTTGTAGGCTTCACTTCTTCAATTTGTAGCCTCTTCATCATAGATGATGGCATCAAGTTTATGCTTGCTCCAAAATCACAAAGAGCTTTACCAATGGTAAGATCATCAATGGTGTAGGAAATTTGAAAGCTTCCTGGATCCTTCAATTTTCTAGGAAGTTTTTGAATTACTGTGCTGCAGTCTTCAATTAATGCAACTGTTTCTTGCTCATAGAAGACAAGAGCCTCCCTCACAGGAGCAGAAGTCAGACCCGCGTCTAAGGCTTTCCGATAGTTGAAACTCTCCGGAAAAGCCACCTTGACGGGATGCACATCATGCTTCCAGGTAGAGTCATCCCCAAGCACCCTGTTGAACACATCGTCCTCCTTGGCCTTCTTCTTCCGCTTCTTCCGCTACAAATCCGCAGAAGGATCCTCTTTCAACCCCTCCTCACCCTCAAGGTCAACAACCTTAGCACGCTCACGCATGGAAGACTGCTTCTTAGCCCTATGAGTCTCAGAAGCAGTCGGAGTAGGGGGCACTTGAGATGAGGACTCCACAAGAGTGGGGCTAGTAACAGAAGCAGAAGCAGCAGCAGTAGCGGTGGCAGAAGGACGACCGGTCGGAGGAACCGCCCGGGGACCCATCCTAGACGGATCCGCCATCATGGCAAACAGATTGTCAAGCTTCATATTCTTCATCTTAACATCTAACAAGTTGTCTGCAAGGAACAAAGCAAGTAAAGACTTAGCAAAAAAAAAAAAAAAGTAAGTAGCAGAAGACAAATTCTACCAAGAAACTTTCCAACTTCGGCGTCGGAACTATCCAAAATCTACCGACAAGTAAACTTGTTCCTCTTCGACAGACCTCCCGGAAGAGAAACAAGGAACTTAAGGGCAGTCATCTCCAATGGCTCCAGATTATACACGGTAAAATTATTCACTTCAGGGTTCCAGTAAACCCAAGGGAAATGATTATTCTCTTGGTCGAGCCAGAAAGCACGCCTGCCCGGAGCAAGCAAAACCTTAAAATAGTGCCATTTGAATTCTTGGATTGAATCCTCATAAGAATAAAACAGCCTGCGACCTTGACGAGCCCGGAACGAAATGTATCCGAAACCGGTCGGAGGAATGAGGACGTCGTAGATATAAAAGAAAAGTCTGATAGTGGGACAGAAGCCATAGTGCAAGCACACTTTTTCAAAGGCAAGAATGAAACCCCACCCATTCAGATAAAGTTGACTGACGTCCACCCGACAGCGAGTCATAACATCCCTCTGAAAATCTGAGAAGGGGAGTTGCACTCTCAAGCGGGTAAACAACTCCTGATACACCCACAAAAAGTGAGGATTCCCCTCACCCGCTCGGAAGGGTACACGATCGGACGGCCCATCAGCCTCCAACACATAATCCCCCTCCGCCTCTGAGTTCTCCATCAACGAAAAACTGCAACGGAACTCAGGCAGCGAGTCACTCTCGACCACAGACGGTTGAGTGAGCACAGCCTCCTCAACCTAACCGTAGAGGCGGATTTCAGCCTCATTCAGGGGACGGGGAACCTTCACGTCCTGGCAAGACCTCTTCTTCCCCATTGCTAATTTTTTTAATAAATTAACGAGGCCTGCAATAAAATGTTGGAAGTGAAGTTTAAAAAAAATGGAGAAGAAGAAGAAATGAAGGACAGAAGACGAAAAAGACGAAAGAAGCGTTCTTGAAGAACGACACAGAACATGAAGACCTGACGAACGCACACAGACACAAGTAAAACGAGAAATGCAGAAATAAACAGTACCTGTGACAAGAGTCGCTAGAACTTGGAGAGGAATGATTTCCTTTTTTCTTCAGAGAGAACCAAGAATGCTTAGAAAGAAAGAGAAGAAAGTTCAAGAGAAATGAAAAGTTTTGATTTTGAATTCCCAAGCCTTATTCAACACGTTTTGATAATCCAAAGGGGCAAGTACTAATGATGGGACGGTTACTGAAATTTCGAAAACCGCTCCCACTACTCTCTCTTTCAAAAAGCGTGAAAAAGCCATCACCTTTTTAAGCCACGTCAGCAGAAGAAAAACAAAACGACATGCCACAAACTGCCTGATACGTAAGCAGTCGGAAAAATAACTAAGCCAGCATCCTACAGAAAGTAGTCAGAAATTTACCAAACTACTCGGAAATCGAATGCACACATCCGTTTCTCGAGTGGGGGAAATGTTACGGACTGGCCCAATAAGGCCCAATCCACTAATCAATAGCCAACTTACTTGGCCCATAGGATCAAAGATCAGACTAAAAAGGAAAGATTCGATAGGATCATGAAGAGATTCTATCTGAATCTTAACCACCCGCTACTATATAAGCTGGGGGGAAACACCCCCCAAGGTACGCATTCTCTAAACCCTAACCTCCCATATTACTATTGCGTATGCATCTTGGGTTGTTTTTAGTCCCAATTTCTCTTAATTTTCATTATATTCTTTGTGAATTATTGCTATTAATTATTCAAATCAAATAAACTTGATGTTCTTTGAGTTGTGTTTGTATTTTTAGAGAATTCACTAAGAGTTTTAGGTGATTAAAGACCATTTAAGAGATTGAAGGAAAGGAGGATGAAGAGAAGATAACAATCATTGAAGAAATGTTCCCACTAGCCTTCACATTATACATGAGTAGCCACGCCATGCATAAGAATTAGAAGAGAAACTCACAAACTAGATAGAGAGCCCACGTTATACGTGGGGCTCTCACGTCATACATGAGCAAATTAAAGAATTAGCACAACTTGGGCAGTGGATACACGTTATGCGTGGGAAGGGTAGCGTCATACGTGAGCTTTTGCGTGGAGAGGCAAGATTTGGCAGAACTTCCACATTATACGTCGGTGATGCACGCCATACGTGGGAGCCAAAATCTCACTTCCAGTAATCTGTTAATTGCCATTCCAATCCAAGTCATTAGGCATCAATTTCACTTATTAATCAAGGGCATGATTGGAAGATTAAAGATATGATTGATTGAAGACTCAAGAGAAGTGGATAAAGACTTGTAATTTTAAGAGATAAGATTAGGATTGGATTAGGATATGATTAGATTTTAATTTGAATTTGAATTTTAATTAGGATAGGTATAAGAAGTAACTTAACCATTAGGGTTAGGGACTTCAGCACAGATTCACTTTTCATAATTCTTAGATCTAGTTTTTATTATGCAAGGCTAAACTACTCCATTGTTAAGGGTGAGGAGCTCTGTTCACCCAGCATGAGGTAGTCTATTGTGTACATTCGTTTATTAATTCATTGAGGTATTTTCAGTTATCTTCTATGCATGATTTAATTTTCTATTCTTCATCCCAATAGTTTAGAATCACTGAGAGGTGTTCTTAACTTATCTAGGGCTAGATTAATTAGATTGAGAGATCTATTAATTTATGCTATCTGGAAATTGAATCACATAATCAATTAGGTCTAATTAGAGATAGTCAAGCTAATTGTTATGCAACTAAAATTCTGTGAGTTAAAATTGGATTAGAACTAGTTTGGATAGAGTGACATTTAATCTAATCTAGGATCACTTTTGAGACTCATAAGGATTAGAATCTGATTTAGATCTTCATCTATTTATTTGATTGATTAAGAGATTAGCTTTTGATTAGGTAGATAGAAACTAAGTTACTAAGAGATTAGGGGTTAGTTAAACTAGATTCGTTGTGCTTGATAACTGAGAACCTAGAATTGATATTCGAATGTATGCATTGGCCCTCAAGGGAAAAACATCTCCGAAGCTCTTGACATCTCATTCCATTGATTTAATCACAAGTAATTTTCTGCACTCTTTACTTCTTATTTTTGTGCAACACATCACCATTCTCCTCAAAGTTTTAATTTGATCTGATTAGAATAATTGATAGATAGTATTGTTTAGTCCTTTATTCCTCGTGGGAACAATACCCACCTCACCGTGGTATTACCTGTACGATTCGGTGCACTTGCCGAGATCGGAGCGTATCAATTACCCCTAGAATCTCATAATCCTAATTCTGGGATTCTAGCACTATTCTCTCACCACATCAACCACCTTCTTCGGATTCAGCCCTTGGACTCTTCTGAGTGCTTCCCTCGAAAGAAACATTCTCTCTCTCATTCTCACTGTTTATTCTCTCTCACGTCTAAGGTCCATTGGAACATTGTTTGGTACACCTGTGCTTAACAGTTACATACCTTTGAATCTTCAACCACCATCTCAATGGGTTGAGGCTCATTGGGGTTGCACCTTGCAGGAGCATTAATAAACCCCATTTCGATGGGTTATTTCATATCATTAATTGACTAATTATCGACCTTTCACCACTTAAATACTAGCGAAATAGGTTTGTTTGCATTTAGTCGTTCCTTAGGGTTGTAAATGTAATTATCTGCTATTTCGGCCAATATTTACTATGTTTTAAATCATTTCTCGTTCTGCACAATGCTTTGATGTGTGCGTTCATGTATTTTAGGATTTAACAGGCGGAGTTCGGAGCGGAAGTGGCCGAAGAGGACGAAAGGAACGAGAAGATCGCAGCAAAACCTAGAAGGCCTTTGCTAGAGCCTATGCGTACGCACCAAAGGAAGCCATGTGTACGCATCATAGCCTTGGGCGGCACGCCCAAATGCTGATTTCGGCACCTATGCGTACGCTCTAGAAGCTTCTGTGCGTACGCATCAGTCAATTCCAGCATCTATAAATAGAGGAGCCTTCACCATTTTTAAGAGAGTCCACTTCCCATTTCTAGGTTAGTTTTAGGGTTCCATTTTAGGTTTATTATCCCTTTTTACTAGCCAAACATTTACTGCTCTTATTATTGTCTGTTTACTTTACTGTTACTCTGTCGGATTTTAATTTTAATTTCAATTTCAATCATTTTTACTGCCGCTACTCTATTCGTTTATTTTTATGCAAATTTACGATTATGTCCTGCCGTTATGTTGCCTGTTTTATTTCTACAATTATGATTAGTAGCGAGTAGTTTCCATAGTGTCTCGGCTGTGGATTGAAATGTGCGAATGACCTTAGCTGCCGATACCTAAAGGTAACGGATGGGAGGAACATAATTAAGTCCGTTACCGCTTCCTCTACGCCCTTACCAACAAGGGCGGGGACCTCGCGACACAGACTCAACTTGGTGCTTAAGTGCATGCGAGTGTTTCCTGGTGACGGCGGGATTCACTCGAGTTCTTACAACCTTAAGTGTTGTTTGTAGGCTCCCTGCATGCATGCACCGCTGATGAGTTTATCCCAGTAACACGGGGTTTACTTGAGTCTATCGTGTGATCAGTATCCTCACAGTTGTGTATGCCAAGGATATGCGGACAAGGATTAATTCCGCCACCCTGTGGTGGTTTGTTCCTTCTAAGTGACAGATCATCCAACTTGGATTGGTAGTGATCATAGGGATGCACAGTATTTCTATTCATGGCCGGACACTCTTTTACTCATTATTGTCTTTAATATGTTTTTATTGCGATCTGTTCCCAACAATTACTTGCAACCAACCTCAATAAAAAATAAACCTCTTGTTTCTACCTCCTAGGGAGAACGACCCGAGTCTCGTACTCGTATTTTAACTTGGTTGCACCCTTGTGACACCTTCTTTTAAACTGTGACAACGCGAAGGAAAGGGCCTCTGACGACAAGGCTCATCCCGAGCGTCCGTCAAGCATCCCAAATCCGCACAATATACAGATGAAACTCCAAGTCAAACTTGGAGAGATGGACTTGATCAAAGGTGTTGCCATGTCAGGCCATTGCTTGGAGAGTATGCAGAAGCTGAGGAAAGAAGGCTGCGGACTATGCTGAAGAGAGAGTATTTGTTTAAGGTGTTGAAGAGAGAGTTGCAAAAAAGTGGTTTGTGGCTTTTTATACTTGTATCAATTAACTACTTCCTTCTAATATCTAAATGTCAAAGCTAATGTGTTGACATAAGGGAATTTGCTGCAACATTAGTTGTTTTGAAAAATACCACATGTGTCATGTAAAGAATAGTACCACTTGTATCAAAGACTTCTTACATTCTTCTCACTGATTTCTTTTAATTAAGGGGATGATATATATAGTGATGAAAGAGTAGTATTGTGGGGTTTAATATTAGCTTAAATATAATAAAATTGGCTTATAATAAAATATTAAAATGAGCCACCTCCAGTTATCACCCTCCCAAACCAATTTGCCTTGGTTAAATGGTTTACTTAATTGGCTGCTTAAGCACGAGCACGTCTGTCTTTCAAAGTTTTGCACACGAAGTTCAAAAAACACCGATGTTCACACTCAAATTTCCAACAACACACTCTTTAATTTCTTTTTCGTTTCAATTTCTCCACTTATTATTTCCTAAATCAAAATTTTTAGATCTGTTTCGGTTAGCTTAATTTCTCTATTGAGTTCAATTTCTCTATGTTATACGGATATAATTATGTGCTATTGTATGTTTTTAATTTTGATATAATTTATTTTAACAATTCGGTTTTCAAATAAAATTTCGTGTTTGTGAATCACTACTAACTTTTATCCAAAAACCAAAGGAACGCATATGATTAGGAGTTGGTAGCTTAGCTATGAAAAATTACGGCTCTATCATTCAAGTGGTGGTAGAGGTTCTCAGAAGAGTGTGACATATTATGGAAGAATGTGATATCCTCAATTCCTCATGTTATGATCGATGTAGGTGCCAACAAAATTGTGGGAGGGCAATACTGTGAATTGTCTAAGGGCCCTTGGAAGGATCTTTCAAATGTGGCGAACGACAATAAAGTATTCCAGGAACTGAGTAAGAAAGGTTGGATGATGTGTGTTGGTGATTGCAGCAGAGTAAGGTTTTGAAAACATATCTTTGGATTGATTATAAGACGTTAAAAGCTAGGTTCCTGAGACTATTTGCTATGTCTAATATGAAAGATCACTACAGTTGTGAGTATGATATCTGGTGTGGAACAAATTAGGTCTAGAACATTAAATGACGAAGGGACTTCTTTGAGATAGAGAGAGAAAAGGGCAAATACGAGAATTACAAAACCTATTACATCAGTTTCTTTTTATGCATCATCAGGATTGCACAGTGTAGATGGTAAATTCTCAATCAAATCTTTCAATGCCAACTATGAAGCATAAATATAGAAATGTTTGGAATAGCCTAATACTCAAAGAGAGAAATGCTTATTTGATTTGTCATAATAGAGAAGCTAAATAGAAAGGACTTGATAATCAAAAGAAGAATTATTCAACAAGCTGAAAGGTCATGGGTGTTTGAACCTCGGGTTCCGGGTTAGATGTACTCGCACCAGGCGTCGCGGTCCGGACGTCTAAGATCTGGACATACAGATCCATCACTTGATCTGTCAGAATCCTCCCATGGCTTGCGAACATTATTCGGACATGCTCGTCGTCGATAAGTTAGAATACCCTGTAACGACATGATCTGTCGGGCAGAACAGCAAGAAATCGATACGCCATTCGGATCATGGGTGTGCGCTCCAAAAACCTCATATTCCTTAGTACTATCTTCTGCAGATCGCTGAGAGTCTTGACTGGCCACATCATGAAAATAACCGGATCCGAAGAATAGAACTCCACGAGTCCACGCCGGACCCTCTCTAGGGGCCCCATTTGGGTATACACTGACCACTATTTGACTAAAGCGACAAGACATTTTCCCCAAAGGTTTTTCAGAGTATGAGGGTGGTAGGAAAGGAAAAAATGATGGGTTGTGAGAGCTCTAACAACAGCTTCACACGTATATAGAATTTTTTTTCCACGTTTCTCGTCGCCCCTGACGACGAGATACGTTTTAATTTGATTTTTTGAAGAGATCTCGTTGTTAAGGGTGATAAGATATGCTTTATATCATCTTGTCCCCTGGCGACGAGATAAGTAATAGTGGTGTATTTTTGTAAATACCCCCAATCGCGTACATATCAGTAACTCTAATTTTTTTTATTTATATGGATAAAAAAATCCTAGAAAAGAGATAGATATCTAGCACATGCACCGTCAAATCCCAATTGACCGGTAATGAATGAATTCATTTGCTTGCTAGGAACAAATTATGATAACCAAAAATCTCTAAGTCTAAAATAGTGGTTCTTTCACTAGGGCTTCTCACATGCATGATTTGCTTCAAATAAATGAGTGAGCCGAGTTCGAGCCAACTTGTCATGAGCGATGTGCCGAAACTGACAAGATGAGTTGGCTAGAATTTTAAACAAGTTAAGGAAATACCAACTCAATTTGACCCATCCGAGTTAACACGTCGACTCATTTAACTTATTTTTATTTTGTCTTTTAAAAAATAAAATTATTATATAATTATTTTAGTTTTTTTTCTTCGTATCCATACAAAATAAAAAACATTTATAACACATTAGTATATTTTCCTATGAAATTATATAAAAGTTTTAAAAAATAATAAAAAAGAAAGAGACTTTATGTACCAAATTGACGTTATATACCAAAAAAGGGGGAAAGAAAAAACAGGTTAAACGAGTAAATATGTGCTCGCTCAACTCGGACCTGTCTAACTCCTGAATTATACAATCGAAAGCCAAATTAAACTACTTTTAAATGAGCTATGTTTTCACTGGCTTGACTTATCAACTTTTACAAGCAATTCGAGTCGACTTGCGAGTCAGCTCATTTTGACTGCTCTACTTGATATCTATGTTATATTCGATTCATTCTCATGGTGATGAAGGGTGGTCATGATTCTTGAAAGAAGATAACCTACGACGCGAAGAAGTCGGTGCACCATCTAAGGATTCCATCTCTACAACAATGTTGGGTGACAAATCATCTCCTTGCGGTTGAAAAAGTTATACAAAATTAATAGTGTTGTGGCTCGAATTTATTATATTATTTAATTGAACAAAAATATAGACAACAAGCCTTTTTAGCAATTAATAATGCTAGATAATCAATAAAAATTCAGCCAACATCAGCCAACAAGTTAAATTGAATATTCTATTTCTTTAGGTTTCACATATTTTGTTTTCTTAAAAATACAAAGTTGGCTAATTAATAACTACTTCTTCTCGTTTCCACTTTTGAATTTCTTTTTCTTCTGTATATGTAATATTATTATATTAAATGTAATAAGTGTAACATTACGAATGTTATAAATATAAATTTATAAAGATTAACCTAAATAAAGTAACTTTTAATTATGATTCTCTATCATTGCTACAGTTAAGCTTCAATGTTCTTTGATCAGTTAGCCAGTTTTGATTGCATTATTCGTGATTTTTCGGGTCATTGGATCAATGGTTGTTTCGGAGCCATCCCATGTTCTAGTGTGCTGCGCTGTGAATTATTTGCAATTTGGCAGGAATTAATTCCTGTTTGGAAATGTGGTTGTAAGGATGTGGTTTGTGAAACTGATTGTCTTGAAGGTTTTCTTTTGATCACTCAAGATAGGAGCAATTTACACTAAGAGCATTCTAATCTTACAGCCAAGATTAGAGAAGTGTTGTTCTGGAATTGGACAGTTTCAATGTATCTCATCCAGCGCACGGCGAACAGAGTTGCTATCATATGGCGAAAAGAGCTGCTAGACAGCAGCATGTATATATTGAATGGCTTAACTCTTGGTCTTCGCTAATTAGAATTATTTCAGAGGAAAGCTCCCTTTCTTCTTAGTTTTTGTATTTTTCTTTATAGTCACAAAAAAAAAATGTTCTTTGAAAATCCGCAACCTCCTATTATTAATTAATTAGGTACACAAAAATTCCTCAACTTGGCTCTATATATACAACTTGCAAGAAACGCCAATAATAACACTTGTACATTAGTACACATATATATATATATAGTAGTGAATAAATAAAGTTAGAAGATATTCATATGCGTTTCTCCAATTTTGCTACACCCGACGTTGATTAATATAATAAATATGCATACAGAGCATCATGATGAACCTGATAAGAGATGATAAGGTTAATTAAAACATGTATGGAGCGTAGCCTTCAACTGAATAAAGCGTGGATTTGGGAAGCTTATCTATCTTAAAGCTATCTAAGTCATGTATTTGGATCACATACTCAAGTTAAAAGAAGGCTCATCATCATATCCCTCTCAGTGTACTAAGATACTCATGTTCCTAATTAAAATATTGTTCTCCATTATCTTCATATACGGCCGAACAGAAAAAAATATATATATATAGTACCAACTTTTAAAAAAATTGATTGAGTCATAAAAGTTTTATTTTCGAGAGAATTTGGAAATTTAAGGTTTATTATTTAAAGTTTGGAGTTAATAATTTAAGATTTAAAAATTTAAATCTAAATAAAATAATTATAAAATATTGGTTAAATAAAAATTAATTCGTTAGTTGAATTCAATTTTTATTGAACTATCATGGGAAGTCCTCGATCATAAAAGAGATTTTACAGAGTAACCAAATGCATGAATATAAGATGAGAAGATATTATATATTTAACTCAAAAAGTACTTTTTACTTCTATCTCTTATTTAATTTTCTTCTATACAGGATTAATTATTTATACTTGCTACATAGCAATTTTGACATCAACAAATGAAAAGCTTAGTACACTGGAAATATAATCAACTTCAGTTAAGAGACACTAAAAACCAATTATTAAATGATATACCTTATTTTATAGAATGGTACTAGATAATTATCTTTAGCAAATGTACTAAATTGTATAGAAAGGAACTAACGTGTGGAATATGAACGCAACAGTGGAGAATATATGAAAGCGTGATAAAGAGCCTTCTGCATAATGGGATGACGATATTGATACAAATATTTATTATTTTTAGTACAAACAAGTTATTCATTTATATTATTGGCGTCTAAAATTACCAAATTACACTATTTTATTTAAATTAATCATTTTGCATCAAATCATATTTTTATGAAATTTGTTGCAAGTTGTCATGAATTTCGTAATACACAGAATCCATGTTACTGTGACACGGATTTTTAGTAAGTTATAATTTTGTAACTCATGAATATTGTTATCAATTCGATAACTTTTAAAAAATTGTTAATTGATAAACATTTTATTATTTATTTATCAAAACATAAATATCACTAACAAAATATTTTTTATTTGCAAATAAATAAAATATAAAAAATAAAAATTTATAAGAATAAAAATTCAAATTCATAAAAATACATATTTATTGAAAATCCTCCTTTAATTCCATGATTAAATTGTTTTCTTTTATCTTTTAATGAAAATGAAAACTCCACTTCATCAGCTTTATGTTTCATAAACTTTCTCAACTTCCCCTTAGAAAATGGGGCCATGAATTGTTTTTATATTACATAATGAATAAGATGAAGTTATTTCACTTCTTAAGCATTGATGTATACTTTGAGAAAGAAAGGTGATAAAATATACTATGAAAGTATGAATACTAGGAACAATTTTTTAATGTATAAAAAGAATATTTGCAAGTACTGATTTAAAAATAAGATTGAAATAAGAAAAAAAATATATTTCCTTGGAATTTATTAAAATGTATATAAGTATATTACTGTCGTTTCATTCCATTCTAAATAATGGGTAATTAACTATATTTTTATTTTAAGCTATTAATTTAGTGAGAAATTTTCATTAATCATTAAGTTTAATTTAGTGTAATCAGCAAATATAATCAAAATGTATGTATATATAATAAGTTCAAAAATATAGGTACAAAATGTGAATAACATGAGTGATATATATGTGCAAAATAGTGATAAATAAATGTATATATTACATAATTTATAAGTTACTTATTACATATTAAACAGAAGTAATAAATTTTGTTGACCATATAGTGTTGCTCTATTTTAGCCGAGTCATTATTGTATGTTGCTGAAGTCATTCTTATTCTTGTCGATACCAATCTATTTAATCTAATCTAATGATATATATAAAAACACACACATAAGAATAGTGAATTTGATGATGTGTCTTTACATAAAATTTTGATGAAAATTTTAATATATATAATCAAAATAGAGGCATAAAATTTAAAATATAATAATTATTTATCTGATCTATGTATCTAATGTTATATATTATATGCTATGTGGCATCAAATAAATTTTATATAAGTAATATATATGTATTAATAAAAACACACACATAAGAATAGTGAATTTGATGATGTATCTTTACATAAAATTTTGATGAAAATTTTAATATATATATAATCAAAATAGAGGCATAAAATTTAAAATATAATAATTATCTATCTGATCTATCTATCTAATGTTATATATTATATGCCATGTGGCATCAAATAAATTTTATATAAGTAATATATATGTATTAATTATAAAAAGGAAATAAAATAGGAGAGATTTGTATATGTAATTACCAAAATAAAATATTCAATTTAATTTAATATTTTAATATAATAATAATTTTACTTAATTAATAAAACAAAAATAAAAATACATAAATTTAAGAAATATATAGGAATAAAAACTTTAGTTGAGAATTAAATAATCATTAATTATATATGTCATTTATTTTTGAGTTAGTGGAATAATGATGTGTTATCATAAGAAAATTTTCAATTTAAAATTATTTATATAACCATGAAAAAGTTACTAACAAAATTTTCAATTTAAATTTTACAATAATAACAAAAAATTTTAATCTAATAATAATTTAACTTAACAAATTGAGCCAATATAAGAAATTAATTCAGGAAAATAAATAATCATTAGTAAATAATTAATATATAAACCAAAGAGACACAAGGTGAAGAAATTTTTTTAAAAAAATTATTTTATATTTGTGAAATATATGTTATAAGAAAGACTTATAATAAATAAAAATATATGAAAATATAATTGATATTATTAAATAATAATTAATTACACATTTTGATTTATTTTAGAGTGGTTTTATCTATTCTTAATAAATTTAAATGTTGCTAAGATTGATTGTCACACTAATATATTTTTTGACAATTATTTTAAAATAAAGAGATTATATATTACGAAAATGTATTTCTTCATTTTTTATTAAAAATTATTTAACTTTTTGTTTTGTTTTATAATGTCGACCACTTTCATTTTTCTTAAAATAAGTATACTTTTGTGTAATTATTTTGAAAAAATTAATGAAATGAAATTATATCACATATGTATAATATACGGTTATTTTTTTCATTTTAGTTTTATTATCTCTTTTTTATTATATGGTATTTTTTTCTCTAAGTTTTTTATTTATTATTTGTCTTTGAATTATGATTTATTTTATTAATAATTATTAAATTCATTTAGAATTACTTAACTACTCTCTTTCTTCGTTTTCACAAAGTGATATTTGGTAATATATTCTTTAAATTGCTCCTTATTTTAAGTTATTTAAAAGTGTAAAGTAATGGACACAAAAGCATGACTCGAGTATATTTGTGTGAGCCCCGTAATTTTAGCTAAGCAAGTAACGATAATTTGAGTAATTTTGGAGTGAGGTTTGAATTGGACGAATAGCACAATAATAAGATAAATAACGCTTAGGACACAAACACGAACACCTTCGCTAAAGATTTGGCCCGTTGTAATTACGAAATTGCCATTAATGAGCCACTCACCCAAAAAAGGGGTAAAGCCCCAATCTCATTCATTCATTCTCTTCTCTTCGAAGAGAAGGAAGAAAGAAGAGAGAGAGAGTGAGTGAGCGATGGTGGTGGTGGACTGGTGGTGGTGACACCAGCTTCCGGCCGCCATAACTTTTGATCCAGAGCTCCGATTGACGCATGGTTTGCGGCTACGCGAAGCTCTCGTCATCCTCTTCGAATCCATCTAACATGCACCAAGTGCGTAAGCCTTCTCACCTTTCGTTTCTCTCATCCAAGTTTCTGTCCGAATTGGGTTTAACCCACTTGCATGTTTTCGAGTTTTATGATTTAGGTGATGATCTAGCATGCTTTTGAGCGTGATAATCGAAGCCCATGAGCTTAGATATTCCCGGTAAGATGTTTCCAACCCTAGTCTTGAGTTTCATTAGGTTTGTGTGATGATTGATTGTGTTGTATTGTGTGTTTGTTCATGTATTATGTTATAAATAGTTGTGGAGTTGGAGAATTGGAGGTTGGAATAGATGGTTAAGGTCAAGAACGATGACCCATTTATGCTTGGATGCTCGATGGCGCGAAGGGGATCGCGTGTATGCATTGAGCTTGGCGTCCAGGTACGGATTTAGATTCATTCTTGCATTATTTAAGCTAGTATGATTGCCTAGGTTAGTTGGACTTAGAATGATGAATTAGGATGAAATAATTGGAAGAAAATGGATGGGTGAGATAGTATTTTGTGTGGCTTGTTGAGTATGTGATTGCTTGATA
>JASCZI010181267.1:2273-15822 GCA_036250425.1 Stylosanthes scabra | reverse complement strand
ACGATATTCCTCTTATTCTTGAGAAAATTGTCTTTGTCACAGCTTGTTGGAGGAAGCATAGAGCAATGTAATTTCTTTGTTGATCCTCCTTTAATTTCTTCTTTTCGGCAGCGAAAAGTGTAGCTTGATTCTCCGGATTGGTGAATCCATCGTGAACAACCTCCCACAAGTCTTGTGCTTGTAGAAAGGTTTTCATTTGAGAATGCCAATCCTCATAATTGTCTTCGTACAATGTAGGAACGGAAATGTTGATAGTTGAGATAGTCATGGTTTTGGGAAAGTTTGTTTGTGTATGTTATGATGTGGTGATTGTATATATAGTTGAAAGGTTTGGAAGAAAGATTCTACGCCCAATAGATGATCAAACGTAGCTCTGATACCACTGATAGTTTTATGGAATAGTTTGGAGTTGGTTTAATGTGTTAGTTTAGGTTTATAAGGAGTGGAAGGGATAACTCGATGAGGAAATGATTTAGATATATTTTGAGAAATTGGATAGTTTTATTATTGATGAATTTTGGAGAGTACAAAGGCTTTGAGATGTTTGAGTAGTGTGATGTTTAGTTGGATTCTAGTTGGTTACAATAAGAGCCATGGTAGCCTATTTATAGGCTTCATAAGTTGTTCTTTTAGAAAAATATCTTAGATATTTCCTAAGATTTTTCTAGATAATATACTAATAATATCTTAGATATTTACTTTAGATTTTTCTAGATAATACCTAGATATTTCTAGTTATTGATTTATTTATTTAGTTTCTAGATTTCTCTATTATAATATCTAGATATTTATTTTGATCATACAAATATCTAGATATTTCTACAAATGTGTAGCATAATTTAATAGATGAATATGATTTTCGGAGCGTTCATGGGTACGGATAATCTGATAACTCGATCCAATTTAATTAATTATGTATTTGTTGGGACACTATTGTTGCAAGCACATCTATCTTCTCTAGGTGCGTCCATTCCCACTGCCATGGAAGGTATCACAAAGCAAATATAAAAAGAAGTTGTTGAAGTAAAAATTAAATCCAGCCACTAGAGTATCTAAGCAATGTTTGGACTCACTTTTTAAAAGTGCCACTAATTAGGCTACTTGTAATTATAGTAAAGAACACCATCATGCAATAGTTCCAGTGATGGTACCACAAACGTTTGAGAATTGGTACTAAAAATTGTCGTAGACAAGTCAAAAAGGGGAAAAACATGCACTACTTGATGAGAGCCAACTTAAGGATGATCCCAGTTATTTTAAAATGAAGGTTGTTGGGTTCAATCATTGAGAGCAAACTCGTCTTTCTATTTTCAAAATGGCAATTGATGAACTTGTTTTCAAATTTGTTGAGGGTCGGGCATTAGAGAGCTTATTATGAGTGGAGTACAACCATGGTTTAAAATTCCCTTACGTATTACCCTTGTAGAGATTATATATCCTTGTTTAGATATGGGAAAAGAGAAGTTGAGACACATGATATCTGAAAATCACCAAATGATGACCTTGATTGCACATCCAAAACGAATAAAAAATTTTTGACTTTTTTTGTGTAACTATTTACCATGCTAATACTACGGGTGTTGCAATTGTATATTTACTTTATCGCTCATAATGTACTGTATGAAGAAAAATGTTAGCTTAATAAGTAGGATAATAACTGCATACAAATTTATTAGGTCATCATTGTTTACTAGGATCTAAACTTTTGAGATTTGTTTAAGAGGCTGGCATACTTCCTAGGCTACGATAATTTTAGATCTTTCCATTAGGTAGAACTCCACTTATCTAATGGTAGATATTACTTAAAGTTTTGTCGGTTTTTAGTCGTCTTAGTTATCAATAATCTTTTTATCAGTTGGCGCTTGAGCTCAGTTCGGGCGCACTCGATGCTAATGATTGAAAATGGACACATGTGCGTGTGTGAAGATTTTGAAAATCTTTTATGAGGCCACACTTTCTCTTTTTTAGTTATTTGATTTTCAAATGTTATACTTTTCTCAACAAATGATCCCGGTTTGTAAAAATTTGCTATACAAATAAAAGTTTAACTTAACAAATATTGGAAAGGAGATGACATAAAATATTTTTCTATTACCGACTATTTTTCTTAATACTCATTACAAATATGAATACGTTGAAATTTTCCTTAAATGTGTATACAAGGTGAATTGAGCAAAAGTAATATAAAGAAAGTCGAAGGAATGTTATTCACATATTATTTCGGTATTACTCCATAATGAATTCTCTTTTGCATGTTTGTTCTGGTAACTTGAATTCTAGGGTGGTCGCTTATGATCATGCCACTTTTGATGGTGAAAATGTTAATGGAGAGGAAGATGGTTATGAAGATGAATTTGGATTGAAGGTAGAATAAAATTTAAGGGAGTAAAGTATATTTTTTGTTTAAAATTTATTAAAAATTTCAAAAATATTTCTAAGTTTTAATTTGTTTCAATTTCATTCTTCAACTTTTTGAATTGCATCAATTTTATCCCTAATTGATTTCACCGTTAAAATTGCAAACATACGTTAGTGAGGTGGCAATTGCAATATCTAATTCAACTCAACTTGTTGATGAAGTTACTAAAATGCCCTATCTTTCCTCATGCATTTACTAAAATTTTATTTATTCCTTTAACAACTCCAACCATTCCAATACCACTAACAAAAACCACTCATGCGGTCATACCAGAATCCCACTCTCTCTTATGAGTTCTAACACCGACTAATAGAGATCAGCGGGAGAGGGAAGACCTTCATTAGGCTTCAGCGAGCGACGATCGAAATCCCAATTCCATGTAGCGGGGGAGGCGACGCCTACTGAGGAGGTGTGGGCAATGTTGAGCTCGTGTCGTTGTAAGGGTGACGATCTCCATTCTCGACATGAGTGGGGGTTCTTATTAAATCAGTCCATTGCCATTGTGAAGTCTATATATGTTCTTCATCTTCATTTTTCTGTACTAGGGTTTCTTTTTTTTTTTTGCTATGTCCGATTATGTATGGGGGTTTTTGGGTTTGGGATAAAATTCACGTGTTAATTAAATTACTTTGAGTGTGGGTTTGTAAGTTTGCTATTATAGGGACTGTGTGATAAGGGATATTACTTTTTTGAGATTATGCCATGGTTTGAGGTTTTGCAGAAAATGGAGAAGATGAGAATGAAAAAGATGAAGATGACTTTTTTTTTTTTGTTGACAAGATGGCTTTTGTATTTTGATATTTTGTTTTTTAAAATAAAATTATTTATAAAGCATATAAAATTAATTCAAAAAGAAAACTATTTAATTAGTTAGCTCATGGACGACCTTTTGCCAGATCACTTACCACATCCTTTGAAATTTAACGGTGAAATCAACCAAGGATAAAATTGATGCAATTTAAAAACTTTTGGGACAAAATTGATACAAATTGAAACTTATTAGGGGTATTTTTGAATTTTTTGATAAACTTTAAAGACAAAAAAATACTTTACCCAAATTTAAGGTGAGATAAAAAGGAATCTGCGAGAAAGATACATGCAAAATGATGTGGATAAATTCCCTAGTTTTGACATTTTGCAATCGTAAAAATTAAAATCAAAGAAGTATTATGTCCTTTTTCACGTACCTAGGGATCTGTTGGCAATTCCTGTCTCTAGTGTGTCTTTTGAGTTTGGATTTAACACTAGTTGTCACATGTTTGACCCATTTAGAAGCTCATTGCATCATTCGAACGTTGATTCTTTCGTTTGCTCACAAAATTGATTGGGGACTCAAAAGAAGAAACCTAATTTAACAAAGAACTTATTGATAAAAAAGCTCGAATAAGGTAAACGTGATATATAAATACCTTTCTCGTTTTCACTATAAACGAGATATATAATATGTAAAAACATAAATACTATCAGAATGATACGATTATCATATGAATTAGGACTAGGGTATAAATTAGATAGAATTAGAAAAAAAAATCCATAGAATTAGGATTAAGAGGGAAACTAGAGTTAATCACATTTAAAAATGTGATAAATTATTACATCGTACTTCTACTTATAGCCTAATTGTCTAATTGGGATAAACCCAATATTAATCTTATCATTACCCTATTCTTCAAAACAACCTTGCCCTAAAATGTTGAATGGAAAAAAAATCATAGTTATGAATTAAAAAGAATTGTTACTAAAATCACTATTCTACCCTAAAAAAAAATATCTACAAGAATCTCGTTGTTTAAAAAAATTTATACCCACAATGTAGCGACCAAGCAGCAACCTCTATTGCCTCCGTCGCAGTACCAAGAAGATCTGGCACTGTCTTTCGACCCCCTAGTTCTCCACTCCCCTAAATTCAGTGCCGCCCGAGGCAACTGCGTTCAACCCATCACTATCCATAGCCCAAATGCCACCATTGACGTCGTGTCACCCTAACATCCTTTTCCATGTGTCGCTATCTTCGCCAATGTCAGCCCATTTTTGGTTGAGCAACTTCCTGAGATCATTTCCGCCACAGATAATAGCCACGACGCCAAGCCCCTCTCTAAAATTGGCGTGGTCTCTATCATTGACTATGAGCAAACTTTGTTCCTTTTCTTCCTCGAACAGTAATCCGTCCACCATATTTGTTGTGTGCGCCTCCTGCTTGGTCCCATGGAAAGACCGTTGCGGTGACCGGTGGCGGCTTTGTGCGATTGCTGGAGTCCGATGAATTAGCATGTCGCCTCTTTTGCTGAAAATGTCGTCGAAGGCGTTGCTCAGGACCCTGCCACTGCCGTCATCGACGACTTCATCTTCTTACTTCATTGTCAAGACGTTGATCTCAGCATCGTTGCTTTTGCTTTGACTCCACCCATTGTACCATGTCAACTGCCTTCGATCAATTTTGTTACCTCGTTCATCCTCTTCTTCTTCTTTTGAATTTTGGCTTGAATTTTCTTTTATTGTTATTGCTAAATTCTACTGTTGACTTAGGATCTGGAATTGAGATTTCTGTTGATTTTTCTTGCTGTAATTGAAATTTGAAATCTGATTCTTCTTCTGTAATGGCTAAATCTGAATCTGAGAATGATAATGAATTCAAATATGATAAAATTGAACTGGAATTGTAATACGATTTTGGTGAGTTGAATACTTCTACTTGGTTGAAAATCTTTCTGCCTATTTTGTGACTTGGTTTTTTAATTGAAATTTGGCAAAAGTGGACTTAAATTGGATAGGTAACGATGAAGAAATTCAATTTCAAACAAAGCCTAAATTGCTAGAAATTTTTTGAGCCTTAATGAACAAAACCAGCGTATGTCAAGCTTTAGCTTTCAATAAATCATAAACTACTTTGGAAATCCAGAATTTGCAAACACAAATCAGCCACCAATAGTCACTTCTTCTTCCATAAAATAAAAGCACCATGTGATACGATCCTATCAATTATGACTTGAATTATAAAAATCAGAGAGATTTAATGAGAAAATCTCTAGAATTGGGACAAAAGAGAAACTAGAGTTCAATCATATTCTAAAACATGCCAAATTATTACATTATACTTCTATTTATAGTCTAATTGTCTAGTTGGGTTAAGCTCATTATTAGTCCTAATACACAATTACGTATATTGATGATAAAATATTTATTTTATTTATTTTTTAAAAAAATATTACCACTAAATTTGTTCTTCAACTGCATGATTCTCACCTTGATTTGTGAGACAAAATTATTCTCAAACCTTTTCTAAACTTCAAGTGTGTAGACACAACCAACCATACGAGTAGTGAAGGGTTTAGTCATGGAAGCTAGCAACCACGACTTTAGCAACGCATTTTGTCTATTCGATCTTGCGAATTCTGAGCTTCTTACTACGTTAATGTCCAACTATGGAGGAATGCCTTCTCTAGTAATAGGATTCAACAAATCGTGGCCTTCTATTGGATTCGACTTGGTCCTTCCATTGAAGGAAATTATATTCGCCAAGCTTCATTGAAATCAGAATAAAGCGAGGCGAAACCTAGTTTCCAGCTCGATTGAGCATCAGTTAGATCATTCTGTAAGTTTCCTCCATTTATCGAACTTGTAGCCATGGATTTGAGAACCTGAGCTCTAATACTATGAAAAGTACCAAAGTCTCAGCCAAAGAGCAAAGAGAAGAGAAGATAGAGAAAGCGATAGATAGAAGAAAGACATAAGAGAGTTTGAGAGTGAAACTGAGTTAGTTAGATCTAAATCTCAAGAGTTAATTATAAATGGTTATTACAAAATGTATATTGTAACCGGAAAGAATACTAGAAGAACTAACCATGATGGTTAATAACTAACCTGCTACATGCTAACTAACCAAGTTAACTCTAGTTGTAACTTACACTAACTAACTCCTTACTATCTCTATCAAGACTTCTTTGCAAATGGATCTCTTTATTATCCTTATAAAACCAGCTACTATATATCTAGAGATCAAACTCAAATTGACTCTCAAAATATATGGTTACTCAAAATGATTATGAAATTTGAAAACATAAGTCATGTTGGTCTCTTTTATTATTTTTACTTAACGATGTGTTTAGTTTGCGCATTAAGCGACACAATGACGTAAATAAAACTACATCATCAATTAACAATTGTTGTTGCTCTTAAAATCATGACTGATGCTCCCCAACATCATCCTCTAATACAAGTAACAATAAGCTCAATTCGAAGATTGAGTTAGGATTTTATTCAATTAAATGAGTCAAATTGAGATAATATTATATCATATAATTACTAACAATCTAATTATTAGTTTCTTTGTCATTTAATATTCCAATTAAGCACGTTTGATAAAAACACAACAAAAGAGACAAATTTGAATTATGTTTTTAAATTGAAAAAATCATTTTGAGTACCTATAAATTTTAGAGATAATTTAATTTCGAATTCAAATTTTAGGAGATTTTAAGTTCTACCTTCATTATATATCCAATAGGCTTTCTAAGTATTATATATTCGAATTAACTTGGCTAATAAGCACAAATCACGTGCATAATGGTGTGCAACTGTGAATGTGACAATTGTATAGATAAGATGGTCAAATTAATAATAATAATAATAATAATAATAATAATAATAAAATATGGGACAAGAATCAATAATATCATCAAATAATAATGATATATTTAATTGGCCAAAACCACTTGTTCAAATAACATTATTCTATTTAAATATTCCAAAACAAATGTTTTATGCAATATACAATAAAAGTTTTAATTTTTAAATGAATATTTTAAGAACATTCATTAGTAAAGAGAATACCAAAAGAAAAATTGTTAAAAAAATAAGAATCTTGAGCTCAATAACATTATATATGTATTAGTTTTTATGTTTTCAGTTAAAAAGTTCCTTTTAAATTCTTAAAAAAATGTATGGTTCATTCGTGGGAAAAATACTATCCAAAAATATTTAAGAGATTATAATATTAACATTATTTTTTAGAGAAACAGTTCGATACAGTAAAGATGCTAAAAACATCTTTATATGAAGATCTTTTATGATTAAATTTATAATATTTTTGAAGTTTTGATATATGGCATATTTTAAAAGTGGAAATTTTATTTAAAAGTGTTATTATTTTATTTAAATCAATACCTTAACCTTAATATTAATATTTTGCATATTTAGTTATAAATTTATAAATAGGATATTTTTCAAATATTTTGAAAAAATTATTTATGAATTGAATATTTTTCTAATATTTTGAGAATTTGAATTTTAATATATGAACTTTTATTTTTATATGACTTAATTTTAATTTAGTAATTATTATCTTATTATTTCTTTTTTTAAATTTTCTTAATTTTTCAATTCTTGTTTTTGTAATTTTATTTTATATATATTTCTTCATTTTTAATTTTTACTTGTAATTTTTTATTTTTTAATTTTGGTTCCTTTTTTTAATTCTTACTTTTAATGTATTAGAATTTTTAGAAATACTTTTTAATTGTAAAAAAATAAAAGTCTCTAGAAAAAAAAATGTTTTTGATATTTTTGTGTGGGTGATACCCAATTCTTTTTACATAGAAAAGGGAGCTAGTTTGACGAGTTGAAACTCAATTTAGTCCTCGAAATTTAAATCGCAAGCCAAAATGATTCTTAAAATTTATAGTTTTGGTTTCCCAAGGTATCCCCCAACCCGACAGGTCGAAGACTAATCTTTCGTAGATTTGAGCTCCATTTAAGGGTCTGCCATTGGCCAATGGGTTATTGCATGCACAAGGCGGGATTCGAACCTCCGACACTTGCTTAAGCGGACTAGTGAGCTGACCACTAGACCAACCCAAGTTGGTTCTTAAAATTTATAGTTAGTTAAATTTCTTCCCAAACTTTAAAATCGTAAGTCAAAAGGGCCTCGAATTCCATTTTCCTTAACGATGCATTGATGTATACTGTTAAATATCACAATAGCATACCGTAAACGACTTTGTTTTGTGATGTTAGGTGTGCAAACAATCTAAAACGATGCCGTGTAATATATAGATTAACTTCGAATACTTAACCCACCCGGGCCTATCCTATTCTTATTGACCAAGAAATTAAAAAAAAAAAAAACAAATCACAAACACAACCTTTCACATTTTTCCTCTTCTTTTTTCTCTTTAACTCTAATATGAAAAGGGCAAGTTCTATTAACGCTGCTATAACGTGCTCGTCTTCTTCTTCTCTAAATTTCGGGGGCTATTTTGACTTACGATTTCAAATTTTGGAGTGAAATTTGAAAACTCTAAATTCTATAGACTATTTTGACTTATGATTTAAGTTTTGTGGGCCAAATTGAGTTTCGGCTTCTAATTTGGCAACAACAATTAGTTGAATTCTTAACAAATTTTACACACAGAAACAAGAATTCGATCATAAAATATTAATTTGAAGTGATTCTTCGTTCTATTTATATGAACTTCAGTAGAAACTTTGTATAAATAATGTATGAATAACCGAATATGCTATAAAGAATTTCTGTAATGTCTCAATTAATTATTTGCTTATAAATATTGTATGTAATTATTTAGGTGCATACAAAAGATTAACTATTTATATAAAATTAACATATATATTTATAAATTATTAATGCATAGTGATTGATTTGTTAACTAATTTTTTTATGAATTTAATTATGAGGGTAAAAATATTTTATACTTGCATTCAATTAAATAATGTCACATCATTGAAAATAATTTTTTATTCTATTAATCTTATGATTAATTATTTAAAAACACGAATGTGAAAAAATTAAACTCATCTTTTATTTGTACATACTACTTTTATATTGTGGTCGGTTTTATGAGATAGATACATGATTTAGGGATCTTTCACATCCTAATTGTGAAAAAAAAAATGTTTAGAAGACAATAAAAATCATTTTAAAATAGTTAAAAAAATAATGTTACATATATTAATTATTGTTAAAATAAATAAATAATTTTAGATGTTATATATATTAAATCATTAATATTAAGTTAAAAAGATAACTTCATCATGCTCATTCATATTTACTGCATTTTTGTGTCTTTCATTCCATATATGCATGGGTACATTTTCTTCCCTAACGATTCTAATCTCACTAAGATTACTATTCAATTCCAGTCTATTTAATTTGTAAGACTAATTTCTATGATTAATTATCTACGTAAGGTTTTTTCATCTAACCTATTATAAAAGAAATTAAAATATTGAATAAAGAATATAATGCAGAAGCAAAGCTTGTGGCAGAAAATCACATGGGAATAGGTAAGGTAAGGGGGGTAACGTCGTGGGGATTGCAATCTTGGTGGCACATTCACATGCATTGGTTGGTGATTTGTGGTTGAACCAGTTTCTGACGTGGAAGATTTGCAAGATCTGGTTCGTCGGTGACTGGGTCACTTTTCAACTTTTCATGGCTTACGTGTCATTATAGACCCATACTCGGATTTAATAATGAGCATACATTAGAGGGAAGAACACAACAACACTCTCACCGTTTTCCTATGCATTTATGATTTATGTTATGTGAGACTCATCAATGAACCTTTTCCGATCCGATTCATCTCTAATTTACATGCCAAATCAATAATTCCACAAGCTGGCTCACAATGAAAGCAACCTGTGTGTTATGTCGTCCCTAGTTTGACGTGTATGCATGCGTGTGTTTTCAATTATACTCTTCACACTTTCAATAATATTTTGCTACAATTTGTTGTGGGTATAATGTTTTATAATTCTTTGAATTACGGTAAACAAAAGTATATATAATATATATAAAAGGCAATTAGATTTAGATCAGGTCTTCATAAGGTGGGTTTTTTCTCTAACGGCTAACCAATAAAAATTCAGCCAATATCACTCAATAATTTAAATTGGATGTTCTATTTTTTTAAGTTTTTTATGTTCTATTTTTTTATATTTCAAATATTCTATTTCTATTATTAGTTATTTTAGCTTTCGAATGTTTTCTATTTCTAAAATAGTTACAGATGTTATATTGGCTTTTACCATGAACGTTTTATAAACAAAAGTTAAAGATATTCTATTTTTATTGGCTGATTTATTGTTAGAAAAATATTGTTCGTCTATACCTTTTCTTTTTGGTGACATTCATAAGATGGGTTTATATGCCCCATCCCTATTTGTTCCACAGATGAATTTTCTGTCATTGTTTATCGGTCTTCATTTAAGTTAAAAAAATACTAAATTATTCAAGAAAAATTCAGACGTTGACAAAGAAAACAACTCGTAAAAGAAAAAAATTAATTTTTTATGCATGAAAGACGGCTCCATTTGATAAAATTATCCAAAACGTCACCCAAAATTATCCAAAAGTCAATAATTCATTAATAACGTTTGGGTAATTTTGTCAAACATAGATAGAAAACTCATTTATTTCTTTCATGATTAATTTTATCGGCGCCTAAATCTTTTGTGGATAATTTTTGTATTTTTTTTAAATACTGATGTGAGTAATTTTCAAAGATATTTCTTTTGGGGTTTATTTCGCCATTCATCATAAGTACATAAAGTTGCGTTTAATAGTGAGAATAGGAAAGACATAACATTTTCAAAGATATTTCTTTTGGGGTTTATTTCAACTCATGTCATGCATGTCTATTTATGTATGCACATTCATGTTATGTATGTATCTCTGTCTATCTCTATAACGGTGACCTAGCATTTAATTTTTCACCTTTTTTTTCAACTCATGTCATGCATGTCTATTTATGTATGCACATTCATGTTATGTATGTATTTCTGTCTATCTCTATCTAAAAAATATTTATTTTAATTTTAATTTCAATTTATGAATATAAATTTATAATTATTTATTTTTTTTATATTTAGTCATGCTGATTTATTGTGTCCTTACTTTTTTTTTTATTTGACTCTTTAGTGTTTATCTGTTTTTTATTACTTTTGGATATACTCTTATGTACTGTATTGTACTCTAATGTTATCAAATTTATTCGCATTTCTCTTTTTTAATTAGATTTTTAAGTCCTTTTATTCCATCTTATAATTATAATGTATTAAAAATATATTTTAATGTTAATGACATATTTTTCAATACTTTAACATCATACCAATTTCATTTATTATAAGCTATATTATTAAACGTGTACTCGTTACTTTTTTATTTTTTCAATAATCTTCTCAGATAACTAAACGTTATCTAGAGACTAGAGTGCACTCTTATCATTGTAACATTCTTTTTGTTAACTTTTCATTTTCCATCTTCTTTTCTTTTATTTGAATTTTAGAGCATCTCCAATGGTAGTATTAGTTTCAAATTTATTTTGGGTCTCACAAGATGCCATGTAAATATTTGTGGGACCATATATGATTTGAGATAAATATGAGATTTATTGCTCCAATGCTTGGTTTTAATTTAATATCAATTTGGGTCCCACATAGTACTATTTAATTAACCTACATTTAATGAGTTATACACATGGCACATCCTAATTGACATTCCTTCAAAGTGATACGGTATCAACTTAGTGATACCGGTATCACTTTTCCTATTCCTTCCAATGCATGATTCAATATCAATTCAGTTCATTTATCATTTCAATAAAATTGATACCCAAAAAACATCCCATTGGAGATGCTCTTATATATCATTATAAATAGTTTGATCCAAAACGCTATTTTTTTCTTATCATCATAAACATCATATTCCTTTCGCTTTCTCTGTTTTTACTCTCATTCTCAAATTATGACCACAAATGTCGACCCTGTAAAAGATGTTTCAGTTCGCAGTTTGAACGAGGACAAAGTTTGGAAGATTAAGGTTAGAATCTTAAGGCTCTGGAAGGTGAATTTCGGTTCAAATAACAATATCCCAATGATAGAGATGGTTGTTATCGATGAAAAGGTTAATTTCATTTTATTTATTTTAACTATAGTTCGAATATTTTTATCATTTATTCTTTTTTCTGAAGTTTTGGTTTTTTTCTGTTCATTCAGTGCGACAGGATTTCATGTACTATAAAGAGTTATCATGCAAGGCTTTTTCAACATGATCTAATTAAAGGAAAGACCTGCATAATAAGTAATTTCAGTGTAGAAGAAAACAAGGGAAAGTATAGGGCAACCCTGCATCCATATAAAATTCTTTTCAAAAAGGACACCAAAGTCAGAATGATAAATGAAAATAATATTCCTTTAAGGAGTTTTAATTTCATCCCTCATGCTGATATCCCGAGTCATACTGAAGAGCAGTCTCATCTCATTGGTATATATATTTATTTGTTTTCTAACCTTTTGTCATTCTAAAATTTATATTATTATAATAATTATTTAAATGGATCGTGGTTGACGGAAAAAGGTGAACTTATAAAGTGGTCAAAGGATGACAGAAATGGCCAAAACATAGCTCTTGATCTCCATGATATTCAGTAAGTTTAATTAAAAAATGTATAATTTTTAAGGCCAAAATGTGACCATTATCAACTAATTTTTTTTTATTTTTTTGTATATTACATAGGTGTAATGAAAAAATCAGGTGCACCTTATGGGATGATTTTGTAACTCAATTTCTCAATTATCTCAAGGACAATAGTGCTTCTGAATATATTATCATCCTCCATTTTGCAAAGTTTAACGTGTTTAGTAGTAAGACATTTTTTATTTATTGATTTATATCAATTTTATCAATATTTTATTGCTTTTGACAAATTTAGATACTGTAATCTAATTTTTTCACAATTATTTTTACTATTTATTTATGTATTATTTTTTCAAGAAAAAATGGGAATATCAAACACTACTTACAACTCAATGTTGTAATATTAATGCTGATTTTGAAGAGGTCAAGTCCTTCAAACAAAGGTAATAATGAATTTTATTTGAGCTTTACTTAATTTTTCTTATTTTTTATAGCATATTTTAATTGTGCACTTCCATTGTTTCACAATAACAATAGAATGTTGTTGTCCAATCCTGTCACACCAACACAAATTATCAAAATTGAAAGGCCACAATCTGTTTCATTATCTGAAGACTTTCTTATTAGAACTGAATATAGGTCAATTTCTCAGCTAAAGGACGTGATTGAGGTATGTCACTGTTATAATCTAATAATTG
>JASCZI010181266.1:195905-208120 GCA_036250425.1 Stylosanthes scabra | reverse complement strand
TATATATATATATATATATATATATATATATATATATATATATATATTATGATCAAATTCTATATTTTTAGGTGACAAACTTTTATATCATATTATGAAAAAACTTCTCTAAATAATTTGGGCCAATAAAAAGAAATAACATGAATTATTATATCTCTAACTATCATCAACAATAACCATCATCAACAACAACATCCACAATCCATATAGGTGAGAGAATGGTTCCATCAATATGTTGCTACCGAACCAACCACCATCACAAGTCGCCGGAGCTACTGCATTGTTGCGTTATTCTCGAGATTAAACTATTTTTTTTTATTTTGCATTATGATTTTTTTAAAAGTTTTAAAGATTTTGTTAATATTTAATTTGTAGCAATTATTTTATCCCAATATTCAAAATTCGCTTTAATTCTACAACTATGTTAATACCATTTATTAATTTTAATTAAATAGAGGTACTTTTTAAAATGTAAGTTAAACAAACATCAAGAACAGAAAACGACTACAAGTTTTCGAACAGGAGATAAACTGGATTAACATATATATAGTTAAAACATAGAGACACATAATTGAAAATAACTTCAAATGTTGGGAGAAAAATTACTACAAAGTAAATGTTAGAATTGATCAATTGAACAATTTTTTGAATTTAATATCTTACCATGCATCAACGGCGATAACAAAAATTATCCTATCTATTTATTGAAAAAAAAAATCAGAAACAAACCCATTCTAAGTTTCTAAGTGTATTATAGGGCCAATTATTTAAGCCCAAAATGTGAGGTTTAAATTAATTAGGACCTGTATGTTGGACCTAATAATGGCTATTGTTGTAGTTCCATTCCATGCAAGTAAAAGGGATCTCTCTCACAAGTCACAATTAGTTAGTTAGTTATTTCTAAACGGGTAAAAGTCCTTTTTTTTTTCCCTGAATCCTGAAAATTTTTAAAATACCATTAAAGTTTAATTTGATTTAATCTTATTCAAATGTTTTCGAATAATTTGAAAACTATTTTTTATAATCAATATACCATCAAGATATCAATTGGGATTAGCTCAACTGGTGCAGATTATTCTGTTAGAATCTTCTTCCTCATTATCTCGGATTCGAAACCCTCGATGTATATAAAAAATATATATATGATTAATATTTCTTTTCTAATTTATTGAAACCAATTGAGAACGTTAAAAATAAAATTGAATTAAATTAAACATTAGGATATTTTTAAAATTTATCATAAATTTAAGTGAAAAAAAAGAAGATTTTACCCTTTCTAAATCTTATATGCATGTTTCGATGCATGCACACTATCCCTTTCAATGTAGCCAAAAATATCATTTCCTTTCTTTAATTCTTCCTTTGTTAACTATCAATATACATATATATTAGCTACGTAATTTCCTTGTTTTCCTTATATTGGTTATACATTATTTATATATAAAATATTTAAACATGTAGCATGACTGTTTTTATGTGTCATTAGCAATGCCTAACAAAGTAAACTCTAATATCTCCTAATCCAACAAATCTGGAAAATACTGTGAAAAATCAAATTCTAATATCTTTTTATTTGTTTTTCAAAAAAAATCTAAACCAGCAATTAATTTCCTAAATTTAGTGTAAAAGGAGAAATAAATAATTTATTGAAAAATTAATAATCATTTTTTTCGATAATTACTTCAAAAGATTCTCAAGGGAGAAAATAGAATTATTACATGCTTACAAAAAAAGAGACACAAAGCTCTACACTGTCACTGTGTATCCTAATAATTCTAAACTGGAACGGAGTAAATATGAGGCCAGGAGGGTGAGGAATTCATTCTGTTTCTTTCTGGGCATCTCTTCTGCAACCCTTTTAGGTCTGACAAATTGTATAGAGACTGTAACACACAACCATATGTGCATGTGTCGATCCTCATATATATGCAATTAATTGCATGTTGCATGAAGCTGATATATAAATATAATTACTCGGGAAACATTTCACATATGCTATCTATAACGGGTTAATAGTGAAATTAATTTCGAAAGTTACCGCGTTATTCAAATTAGTTCTGAAAGATTTTGTTAGTCATATTAGTCTTTAAAAAAGTACAATTATTAGTCAAATAATCCTTTTACCAATTAAAGAATATGTGTTATAAAATGGTTGATTGATATATGACATATAATCCAATTATTTTGTATCATCATCTGATTGACAGAATGACTAATTTGATTGAGAATTGTATTTTTTAGGGACTGATATAACTAATAAAATCTTTCGGGGACTAATTTGAAGAACACGATAATTTTCGAGGACTAATTTGACTATTAACCTTATCTATAACATAGTGTTTTAGCAGCGGTTTTCAAAACCGGATCGAAGTTTATTGGACTGTTTGAGTTATCGATTAAAATTTTTATGGGTTCAACCGAAGGTTCAATTGAAATAATTGTTTAATAAAAAATATATAAAATAAAAATAAAAATAAAATATAATTATATCATGAATTAATCTTATAATGTTTTCCAAATTTAAAATACTAAATTAATAAAGTGTTATAATTTCATTAAGTACTATGTAGAAAGTAAATATTGAGTATTTTCATATTAAGATAACTATTATTTTTAGATTTTAATAATTTATTAATTACTTTATACTTATTATATTATTATATAAAATAATTTATTAATAAATAATATTAGTAAATTTCATATAATTATGAGAAAAAATAAAAAATATGTTGTGATTAGTAAAAAAGGTTATTGTTTATATTTTAATTTGTAAATATTTAATAAAAATTATTTTTATATTAATAATAACACACATAAAAATATAGTAATTTATGAATAAATGAGTGCAAATTAAAATTAAGACAAAATAAATAAATATAAAATAACAAGAAGGAAGATTTTTATTTGTATATTTGTCTTCATAGTTTAAGGTCCCTTCATAGCCTAGTGGCAACATAGGCCTATTATTTGATAAAAGATAGGGATTCAAACCCATCCTTTGTATTTTGCCATAATGGCACAAATATCTCGATAGGAAAGAAGTAAATAGAAAGGAAATAAGTTAAAAATAAGTGAGAAAGAAAAAAGAAATAAAGTGAAAATGTAATTTTTTTCTAGTTGTTTGATTGAAAAGAAATTAACTTCTCTTTCACTTCTCCTCACAATAGGAGATGAATTTTTTTATGTGTCCCATGCCACCATTTTTTTCACTTCTCCACACTTCTCATATTTTCTTTCCTCCCACCATTTTCTCTCCACTTCTCCTCAAACAAATTGAAAAGAAAAAATTAGCTATATTTCGATTCAATCCGACAGATCAGTTCTTGGCCGGGTCTCGATTCGATCCAATCAATAGTTCCTAGCTGAATCACTGGTTTAACTTGAATTTTCAGTAGGGTAGTTCTTAGCCATCAACTGTAACTATGGGCGGTTCTCAATTTGATCGGTTCAACCGGTTGATCCGATCTGATTTTTAGAACCATGGATTTAGTCATTAATTTTATTGATCTCAATTATATTTGATTTTTTTTAAAACATATTTGAAATCTTTGTTGTAATTGATAGTTGATAATAGAAAGCTGAGACAGCATCATATTCAACGTATGAGAACCACACACAACAAAACAAATTCCCTATGTGCCTATGCTCAATCCTATATGCTATATCTATGTACTAAAAATAATAGGGTCAGACTCAGAATAATAATTATAGTAACACTCTGCCCTGTATTCCTTGTAACTTTCTGCTGGGATGAAAATAGACCTTTCAAAAATAATTAATAACTCTTCCCCCAAATACAGTTTAATAATAATAACAACTGCAACTTTAATAATTGAAATTGGTTTTTAATTAAACAATTTTAGTCTTTTAGATTAATATTTTATTTTTTAATATTTTTATTCTCTAGAGAGTTTTTGAAATTATTCCTGTTAGATGGATTTCTCTCTAACACTTTGAAGATGATTAATTTCTCTTATAATAATGTTTTTAATCTAATAATTTTATAATAAAATTTGTTAGAACTTTATCTATCTATATAATACGTATATTAAAATAAAAATTGATTAATTTTTTTAAAAAAAACTATCTAATAAAAAATAATGTTTAAGGAATTGGAGAATAATAAAAATTTATGGAAAATCAAAATATCTTATTTGAAATTCGTTGAAAAATCAATTATTAGATGTTTAATAAAACTATAATGGTTGTGTTGTGGTGTGTGTTGATGAGTGAATGCTGGTGTTGGAATAGACCAATCAATTCAACTTGTATTATGTATATTATTATTGTTCCCTCAACATTATTATGTGTTCTGAGCGAAACAGAAGATAGCGTTATTAGTTGTCGAACCTGTGTTTAGTGTTTACCAATTTCAATTTGATGAGCGTGCTCTATGACTATGATCTTATTGTATATAGACAAACACCATTTCTTACTTTTTTTTTTTTCTAATTAAAAATTTCCCTTCTCTTCACTCAGTTGGATTTCAGGATTTAGGACCACTTGAACGATTTGACTCTGCAATATTTACTTTCTTTAATTTAGAGGTGAGATAATTGACACTTTAATTTAAGATAGAATTATAAGATCAGTTAGGCAATGACAATTAAAATAAGGTAATAATGTAAATTATCTTATTCTTTAACTTAATATTAATAAATTTATATATGTAAATTTATAGTTATATATTTGCAACATTGAAAATTATCTATTTATTTCAGAAATAATTAAAAATAATACAAAATAAGGAAACAAATGCATTAAAAAATATATACAAAAAGAGTAAGTTATGAATATTTATGCATATTTAACTAAGATTTCCAAATTTTTTTATAAATTAAATTAATTATGGGAAGAAACTTTACTTTCACATTTCACATTGTTTTTAATACAACTGATTAATAAAATTTCATTTATATTAGCTTAATGATTGATCTTGAATCCACTTAAATAATTAAGTATCGAATTTAAACCATACCTTATATAAGCAAAAGACCAACTGATATTCGGTCTCTTTTTTTATATGAACAATTATATTTTTAACAGACTTTCTCACATAGAGTTTTTTTTTATTCAATAATGATCGAATTTTACTTATTTTGATTTTAAAAGTTCTGATACCATATCGTTATATCAGTTTTCCTAAAAGCTTAATATAAATGATACATGAATAATGATAATATGGATTTCTAAGACTATACAAACAGAAACACTTCATTGGCAAGCTTTGTTTTTGCTTGACAACTATTTATTTAATAGCTTATATATCCTAACTTTAAAAATCCATATTCATCAATGAAAATCATGAATCAATTCCTAAGTTTGTAACTATGTTATTCACAAAATATTTTATTTGTTTTTATTATTAGTTTTACAATAATATATATATTTTATAGGAATTCGATAAAAGTACCACAGTACAATAGCCCAAGAAAAAAAAAAGACTAAAAAAATATGTGGATTAGAATTGAAGGCTGGATAGACAACATTATCAGTGACATTATGGTGTTGGCCCTTATTTATTTATTTATCTATTTCTTCTGGCATGAAACCTAAAAAATGCATGCAGTGGTGGCATTTCAAATAATTGTTCCAATCATCACAATCACGTTATATATTATGATTGGAATTGGAATATCCAAATAGCATTATGATTTCAACCATAATAATTTGTTTTGAAAGTATGGACTAATAATTTATGATCAGAGACGGGCGTTTTTGTTTTTAACTGTGATGACACATTGCCGGGGAAATGACATCATCTTAAAAGATGGGTTTCTAAAAAACTTACCTTGTTTGGAGAAAATCTATGAAATTAACAATGTTGGTGGTCCATAATAATTAAATTTTTTTTTTTCAACCCCACTATCTTTTTAATTAAATTTATTAGTTCTTTAATAATTCTATAATATTAATTTGGTAGCATTACTCTATATTTATATGTGTTTTTTTTTGACATTGTATTTGGATGTGTCTAATTATTAAAACAAAGTAACGGTACAAATGTTTTTATTAATATTAACCAATACTTATATTAATATTTTACTTTTATGCTATTAAAATTTAGAGTTTCAGACTTTTGTTGGTAAAAAATAATAGATTTTTATTAGTCATAGAGTATTGTTTGACAACAATACTAGGAATACAATAACTAGTTAAATTGTCTTATGTAGTTTAAAATCTATAATTTTATGCATATAATTCAGAATTTATATATTTATTGCATCTAAAATTACTCTGAAAGTTATTAATAAATACTAAATAAAATAATTTGGTAACACAACATGTATTAGGAGTGAGCGCGAGTACGATTTGGTTCGATTTTGAATAAAAAGTTATCCAATCCAATAATACGTAAATATTTCGGTTCAATTTGATTCGATTTTTCAATTAATTCAAAAGACAATTTTTCCGATACTCCCAATTATGTCCAAAATTTTCCTATACTATTTTCATAAAAAAATCTACTAAAATAACAAATTTATTTACACAGATTTAGATACTTTCCGGTGAAAGAATTGAGTCACATATACCCATGCATCAATCCTAATTTTTGGTGTGAGTTGAATTTTCTTTATTACACTTCATTATTTTTGTACTAGATTTTATTATTTATTTATTTGTCGCATAAACTTATTAAGTATAAAAACATATGAATGAATACATGCAAGTATACACCTAAATTTATTCAAAATAATTTTACACTATTTGGACTGATCTTTTATTATTTTCCAAATTATTATTATTATTATACAAACTTGTATCTATGTCGTGACAGCTGCCAATACATATATTCACTTATAAACCTTCAAATCACTGCAACAATTTCGACAGATAACGGTAGTTGTTTAGTAGCGATTTTCTTAAACCACCACTAAACAACAATTGTTGGTGGTTTTTGCGGTGATTTTTACAATATGCTGCTAAGTTTTTAGATTCAACAGCGATTTGGGTATAACTGTCGAGCTCGTGGGAATTTAGCGACGGTTCCTGTTGCAATCGTCCTAAATGGAATTTTTGAAAAAAATTTATCTATATATTTATTTATGCTAATAATTTTTTTAATACCTTTGAAAGTAATATATTTTTGTAACAATTTTATGGTAAAAATACTAAATAAAAATCAATATATGTTTTGAATTTTTTGTGTAATTTTGCAAGATAAAATTTCTTGAAAAAATATGTTTTTTAAAATATATTAAAGAAACGTAAATAATTATATAAAAATTATAATAAAAGAAAATTTACATGTTAAGAATAATATTTCATATCACTCCGATATAATTAATTAAAAAATGATGACATCAATTTTTAGAGTTAACAAAATACTTTTTTTATAAATTAGAACTCTTATTGAAAAATGTCAATAATTAAAATTTGCATCATTTCAAATAATACACAACTTGCATATTATAGAGATTTTTATATATCTATAATTAGTTGCATTATATATAGGAAAATAAATTCTACTATGAAGACATTTAAGTATAATCTGATGAGGATATTACCACATTTAGAAATGTATCTCTTTCATAATAATAGCATTAATTACACATCATATTTTAATAGCACAAATCAACGGTCAAAATTTAATCAAAGTATCTATCCTCATTAAAGTGTTTTCATCAAAGACCTCACTTTATATAGATATATTAAATGTCGTATTGAATTTATGGAAGACCTGTTGAAGCGAAGGAACTTGGGCCCTTTTGTCTCGGGTTTGAATCCCTCCTTAGTGTGATGCAGTAGTACAACAAATGCGCGTGGAGTCGAATACTATTCAGTATATAGTGACGATTCGTAAATAGTTATGAAATAAAAATTGTTTCATGGCGATTATATCAACGTGTATAAAAAACCGCCGCAACTCATATACACAACGGTTAATAAAACCGTCTGCTATCTGTCGGATTTTTTTTAATGAATAATTCTCAATACACAATATGATTTACATTTAGACTTGTATACAACATTTGTTGCTTGTGCATTTTAAGTACTAAGCCAAACACACATCATAATTATCATCTAGAAAGCTCCAAGTGTTTTGTTTTGAATAGCAAGAGAGATTATGTTAATTAATATATTTTTCTAATCAACAAATTAAAAGAATATTCAAAATGTTAAAAACAGAATATTCTATACTTCATAATTAAGAACTTTTGAAAATTATATATATATATATATATATATATATTAACACATATTAAATATATTTAAAGAATAGAAAATAAAATGATCTTGTTGCCATATTTACCAGAAACGTTGCGGGTTCTGAAAGGGTTTCATGCGAATCCAAAAATGTGTAAGAAAGTGGGGTATAGGGGGGAAATAGGGTAGCAGAGAGGAAAAAAGGTTGGAAAAATGAGAGAATGAAATCCCTGAAAAGATTCCATATTGTATTATTCACTTGGCAATTCCCATTCATTCATTCAGTATGCATGTGTATATATACGGTAGAGATAGATAGATAGATAGAAAGAAAGAAAGAAAGAGAATAAGAATATATGTAAGGTTGCATTGGTACAAGAAATGAGAATGTCTTTGAATTATATATGTCACTGAAAGCATGTCCCATACATGAGGGACATGTTATTGCATTGGGATATATAGACTTGATCGATGTAGTTTTCAATGTGTCTCTCCCTTTTGTCCTTTCCACAAACTCACCCATCATTCTGCTCCTTCTTAATTGCATTCCCATCACTTTTATCCTTTTATGAAACATGCATAATCAAACATTAAACATGGATGCAAATCGTAACAGATAAGCTTATTTCAACATGCATAATCATCAATTGTAACTGTTCTCTAGCATGAAATTCCTTTTATATCTCTGGAGAGGAAAACACCAAGATGATTGAAAAGACCGATTCATTCTGCCTCGGAGTTTAGTTACTGTTTATATTCAAGTCACAATCTGGTAGTAGTAAACGCTAAAGTTTTATTATGGCCAGGTTAAAAATAGATTTAAAAAAAAAAAAAAAAAAACCCCACAAAGCTGATAGTGTGAGTTAGCCTAAAAATAAGAAAAAGGTATTTGGGGTCGTTATGGGCTTGATGAAAACATTCACTTTTTATGACCGCAATATATAATATAAGTTGAATGCAAAAAGCTTAGCAGTAGTGACATTAGATTAAAAATGAAAAGAAAGTTTGATGATAGTAGTGTACACATACATTATCACTATTATAGTAAAAAAAGCTCGAATTGCACCTTTTACACCTTTTAGTGAAACCTACATACCCCCTTTATTCAGTAATAATCTAAGAAATGTATGTAGGATGATCTTACTTCTTCTTACTTGTTAGTATTTAAATCATTGGATTGAGGATCAAATCAGGAAAAAGCTTTTCCCGTATCTCTCTAATGCTATGTTAGTTTTCTCTCAAAATGAACAACAACTAATATAACGCGCATGCATATTATATATATATTTATATTTATATGTGCACAAAATCAAAGAAGAATTCATTTATCAATTATTCTATTCCCATGAAAAGGCACAAGAGAATTAAGTGGAGGGTTTTTCTTCCTTTTACTTTTTACCGACCCGTACTCGATCATCAGTAAAAGTTCATAGTTAGAGCTAAATATGAGAGAAAGCTAACTGGCCTGTAGTGGACAACATTCATAGAATTGAGTGTTAATATATAATAGTTAATTAATACCACCGTACCATATATAGACGAGGAAATTAATAACTATGCCCATCATCATCATTAAACTAATAGTGTAAATTTGATAAGATCATATTTTGTGGCTGAATGAATGACAAAATTTACAGACAAAACTAAAACAATTTAATATATCTACGTCTACATGACGTCAGCATGATATTAACGTGACCCCCTTACACCAAGTTCCAGAGTTACTCCCCAGAAAATCTTTATTATTATTCCAACTCACTGCACAGTTAATTATTCCATCCCCAGAAAAATCTTTATTATTCTGAGTTTGCTACATGCATCTTTACAAGGACTAGTGTTAGTTAATACTTTTCAATCATCTTTATTATCCAATTGAAATGCTCTAATTAACCTGCATGGGTCATAAAGAAATGCGCATTAAACATAATAAGTGTATGTCATTCTACCACGTATTATTATGTTGAGAAAGGCATAGCCATAGTAATGAAAATATTTTATGAATGAACTTAAGTGACTTGTGACTTCTTTTGCAAATTGTATTCCCCTGATGATTGTGAGAGTTACCCTAGTTTAATTTTTTTTTAACCAAAGATCTGATAGGAAAGAAATTCGAACTCAAAATCAACAAATGTCATTTAAACTACCCTTCATTGACCCTTAGTTTAATTTGCATATGAAATTTGTATATGGGATGTTATATTAAGTATTTTAATGACAATATTGTATCATTATGCCAACTTATTATCTTTGTAAAAAAAATTTGACAATTTTTTTACAAAGTTTGTGTTACATCTTTTACATTGATGTTGTTCTTGTAGATTGTGAATACTTTTAGGTGATCATTAATTTTCAGTATTATAAATGATTGGTTGCAAATATTCAAATTATGGATCATAAATATTTAGGAATTGAAACTTAGCACTCTTGATCTGAGTAGAGTAACTCCATGAATAGAATTATTGGTGAAAGGTGCAGCAAAAGAGATAGAAGAGAAGAAAAGATGTGGATGCATGTGGGAAAATGCCAAAAGGAATGAAGCCAAAGACTCAGCACCCAACTTGAAATTTTGGCTGATTTCCGTTGCCATTTGCCAATAACATACCGTAGACCGTAAATTGTAACTGAATGAATGAAGTTTGAATAACGCGTGCCCTTTCATGCTGACACACATTCACCTCTCTCTCTCTCTCTTGATTCTCTTTGTACTATGCAAAACTCCATCACTTCTCTCAAGACAGAATATCAAGATTCTAATACTTTCACTCTTTTTTAATAGTGTATATCATATATACTGCATATATGTTACTCTTCTAGCAACATTGTTGAAATCTCACAAATACTAATAATATAAGTAATCACAAAGGGTATTTAGTAATGAACTTACAAATTTGTATATGGAAATTTTAAGAAACTAACTAAAGATCAGAGGATGGTGATGGATGAATTTTTTAAGTTTTATGTAATTATAATTCTTAATAGCTAAGCTTTATTTTACCCATTAAGAAGACTCCACTTCCACTCTTAATAGTGTCATCATTGCAGCTGAGTTGGTGGGGATGTATGGAATTCGTTTATTAAGCCTTTAATATTAACTTTCTTTCTTTATTCTTTTCTGGTTAGGAACAATGAAGGGATTTCTCCTTGCTTCAGCTTCTAAATTTCCACTTTTATTTCTTTATTCTCTCATCTTTTCTGTACATTACTTTATTTATCGATCACGCTTTAATTTGACTGTTAGGAAAGTGGTTAGTGATGAAGACATTAAGATCTATCTTTTTTTTTTTTTTAAGTAGAATACAAAACTAAGAAATATATAGGTTTACTAGTCATGGTGAAGATCACTTACTATAAAGAAAATAATAATGATAAGAAAACTATAATATCTAAAGTTATAACATAATAATATTATCTAAATACATCTTCACTCTCCCAACCATCCACTCGTACAGTCATTGTGATAATCTTTGTATTATAATAATCTCTCCTTCCACATTGTCATCAATTGAAATTATAATAACAAATTATCATCTTGCTTGGAATTCTCTAAGTTTCAATAATATTAATTTTTTTATTTTCCATTTCCTTAGCCATGTTCTACTTTCTTTTAGATCTACTAACACCAGTTGACGGTGAAAATGCAAAATCCAATCTTCATATATATCTTTACCTAGAAAGCTAACTATAGTTTTTGAAGAGCCCCATCAATATAACAATATTTATAATTATTGGAAGTTGTTTTCTGGAACAAAAGGAAAACTAACTCTGAAAAAAAAAGAAATCATTTATCACTTTGTTTTGGCTGGACAACATTTGTTATCTGAGAACACAAACTATCATTTCGTTTTTTGTTGAAATAATTATATTACACTTTTTTTTGGACATGGGCTTCCCTTAATAATCATATTGAACTTGTACAAAATAAAGTAACAATACGATGAATACCAAAAATAGTAACAATAACATAAGCATCCTCGCAACCTACATATGACAGCAAGCGCATTAAAAGTTCAACCGGAAACATAAGTACTGAACCAAGTCCAGCCCAAAAAAAGGGTACTGAATCATGT
>JASCZI010181266.1:178453-195812 GCA_036250425.1 Stylosanthes scabra | reverse complement strand
ACCCCCCCCCCCCCCCCCCCCCCCAAAAAAAAAAACCTTGATATTACTCTCAACCTCCATCCAAGCAATTTACTTTCTGCAATTTTGCTACCAATTTCTCGCACTTAGGCTGTAGGAATAGTGGTTAGTCTGAACTCTTATATCTAGAGTTTGTAAATTTGTTAATAATTCATAGAACAATTTTGAAGTGAGAAGTATGTCCAAATAATTTTGCGTGTGGACCCATAAAAAGATTAACAATGTATTTAAGATAATTGCATATGCCTAAAACATTTTGAGTTGTCCGTATATCATTTGTGTTGGAAACCGTATCTCCATGAATTCAAGTTTCTACCTCGAGTTTAATTTTCCAACATTACTTCACCTCTTGAGAATGAGACAACTTCCTTTTAAGCACCTCATTCTCCTTTCTTAGTTTCATGATTTTCTGCTTAAGTGTTTCCACTTGCCAGTTTGAGGTCATTTCTTGCTGCTGGTCAACCAGCTTCTCTTTGCAAATCACCACTGCAGGGTTCAGAAAAGAACATCCATCCTTATTTCTTGATGACAATGTTTTCACTAAAATGCTAATGAATCAAGTAGAATTGGACTTTAGGCTTTGGATGCTTTACTTTAGGAGAAATGTTGTGTACTCATTTTATATCATTAGGGGATGTGGGACCCATTCCATTAGATCATACACCTCATCTAATAATGGTGGAGAGGTATGTGTCAGTATACAAGAGAAAAACCATTGCAAATAATGTGAGTCATATGCAGGTGATGTCTACTTCTCTATGACCAAATTTTAAAAACAATAATGCATGCATAGAACGATAGAATAAGAGATATGGGGAATCAATCAACACTTACATTCCTTTTCCAGTTTTTTCATTTTTCTGTTTAACTCTTTTTTTTCTTCCTGCTCAGCCAGTAGGCAATCTCTCAGGTCTTGAATCTCAACGTTATCTGTCAAATGATGATGTGCAAACATATCTTCAGGCCTCTTTACCAACATGTGAAAACTGAAAACAGTGCAAAATGGGTTGGAAAACAGAGTTCCTTACATTTTGATTCCACTTCAAAATGGATTTGGTCCAACCTGTTAGCTAGGACTTGCATATGATTTTTATGTGCTATTAAATCTTGATGGAGCTGACTTGTGTTTGATTCATATGTTGCTTCCTTCTGTAGAGATGCCCTGAAATAACAGAAAGAGATAAATGAAATTAATAAAAGCAGCACAACTTCAATGATAGACACTTTTTTTTTATATGAATCATCAATACTCACTTAACCTCAGCTTCTAATCTTGCAATTCTTTCTTCATATTCTTGCTGAAGCAGTTTCATAGCAATTTTATGCTCCTGATCCGAGAAAATAAAGAAGGGAGGTGCCGAGTGTATGATCAAAATGTGGCGGAAATTTACATAAAATTTTCATCCTCAAATTTATATACCAGAAATATATTAGGCACTGTAAATATTGAACCAGCTGATAGTTAATTAGGTTAATTATTAAAAAGATTTGAAAGAAACTCACATCTTCTTTAAGGAGAACTTCATTACTTGCTCTTTCCAGTTCCTCTTTCATGTTGAGGCATTTTGTACGGAAATCAAGCTGTATGTCAAAGTAGCAGTTGAATAGTACTAAGATTTTACATAAATTAAGTCCTTCAAATTTCTATCCCCTTATTTCTACCCTCAGGCGTTGTACCAAACTCACCCGCAGTTATAAAAATTTGCAGCTTAAAGTGAAGGAAATTGGTTATTCAGCAGAAATTTCAACTGCATAGTAATTGTAAATAATGATCACACTGCAATTACATACCACAATTTCTAACCAACTTTAAATCATAGATGAAAAGCAAGTTTATTTCATCCTTATAGTACCACCATCTCAACTCAAACAAGAAAACTGAGTCCAGGGCATAACTTCAAGCACCTGATCAGCTAGACTCTTTAAAGATTCCATGTACCGATTCGCCATATTTTCATTTTCTGCAAAGGAACTTAAGAACTCAGTTTTAGCAGCACAAAACACACAGATGCAACTAAAACCCTAGAATCTGAAAAGTAACATTAATTATTGTTAAGAACCTCTTCTGAGGGCGATGCAAGTGGCTTCGAGTGATTCACGCATCTTGAACTCTCTAGTGTGGTTAGATTGCAAGGACTGCATCTCCGAAATGCCCTTCTTAACATCCTGAGACGCAAAACGAAAAGCAAATTGAGATTGAGAATTAAAAACTATTAACAACGAAGAAAGTGTTGGAAGTGAGTACCTCGTAGATCTGATCGAAAGCAGAGAGGAGTGACTCCATTTCTTCGTCGCTCGTTGCCGCCATTTTCTTTCTCCATTCCTTCGCAAATTCAAAAGCTTTTTTATATCGATATAAAATAAATAAAATAAAATAAAAATTTCCCTCCAGCAATTGAGCAATTTCGTAATGAGAGATATTGGGCTAACATGGGCCTTAGCTCAATTCGCTTCTCTACTGTCAAAAGAAAAAACTTCTCAACTTGCTCATGACCAAAAAAATCAAAAAGGTTCTCAACTTGCTTGCAATCAAAATAAATTTTATGACAAAAAAAATAAATAAATAAGTATAAATAAATTTATTGTGGAAAATTCATTTGATTGATTAAAAATTCTTAAATAGGAATTTATTTCAAAGTATGGATTCTGGAAGATGGTTATATTGGAGAAAAGAATTTAACACGGGAAAGAGAAGAAAAGCTCAGGTTGCATTGTAGCAATGAGATGCAAAAGTTGCAAACAATTGAGATGACGATATACTGGTATTAAGTATTAACAAATAACAATGATGGTGCAATGATCATGAATGTAGTGACGGTAAAAATGTAAAATCAACCACAAGCATGGGACTATAATAACTTTTTTTCCCCTTTTTCTCTCGTACATAAACTACAAGAAAAGGAGATGGAATGATTTCGAGAGTAGAAGATGAACAGGAGAACACATTGCTCCTCCTTTCTAACCAAATGTATCACAAGTGGTTTGAATTTCTCATTCCATTCTACATTTCTACTTCTGTAACACAACGCATCTGGCCTTTTTCTTCTACTCCAAGTCACTAAAGACGTACACAAGAATAACAACATTGATGCAGAGCGGAAGGGAAAATTTTCTTTGGAACTCAAGTGGAAAGTCTGCATGCACCTACTACAAGTGGTAAGAAACCATGGATTATGCAACAATGGACGGAGAGATATAAAGACCACTGAAGAGTAACAGTCTTTTCTGAAAAGTCAGTCACAGTCACACAGTCCGGTACTCTTCACGTGGGTTCAATCAGCAAGAACTTCCGGCACAGTAGCACGGTCATCTTGACAGTCATTGATCCCACAGGATTTGTTCATCGATCTTGCTCAGTTTCTTATCGTCAAGGCGTTTCCATGTCTTGATTCTCTCCACACCCATCCAGGAATTCTTTCCCTTCTTAAGTTCAGCCAAGATGATCCTTGCCCTCCTTGGCCATCCAGGCTTCCCATAGGCATGGTATCCAAAGCCACCACCGTAACAAAACCATATGCCATCCAAGTTTCCGCAGAAATCGTTTGTGTGGTCATGGCCCATGAACACTGCCTTCACATCTCCCATGGAGACAAAGGTCTTCAAGGCCCCTGAGTTCACTCTTGGACAAGCTACAGCCTCTTGAAATTGGCCTACAATCTTTTTGTACCACAGCTGTGGAATTTCTGGGATCGGAATATGGAAAAATGCAAGGGCTGGTGGTTTGCTTGGGGGAATTTCGTCACTTGGATTAAGAGGATCCTGTTTTTGCCCCTGTTAGTATGTGACCTGCTCGATGTTAATGGAATCTAAAATAACATAAAATAATATTGTACAATTGAACATAAAATAACATGAATAATATTGCAAAGTAGGACTAATATTTTTTACCCATAACATTAATAACTTTGCTTAGATTAACTCTTAAACTATGGATGCTATCAAACGTGAAATTCAAAGGAATGAAGGAAAAAAGTTATTTAACTATATAAACAATCACTACCTACCACCCCCAAATTAACAATAAAAACATCTTTAGAGAAATTAAAAGATAAGTAAACTATCTTAAGCTCTAAGAAATTATAAGCATAAGTCATATTAGGCGCTGGATTTAGAAAATGAAACGCATTGAATACTTTTTCATATATTTTTACAACATATTGCATGCATTTGAATGATAGTTAAACTCAAATTTATCGGCCAAACATATATGGCTATATCAAGTTTGTCCGCTATAGATTCTTTTTCTTTTTATCATTGAGTAGATTGCTTGATGTCTACAACAGACATCAGTTTAATTCTTCAAAGTATCTTGTGACACCAACTTCATCCTTAATGAATTGATTATTACTTTACCCTGTGAATGACTAATTTGGTGTCTAAATGTTTTGAAGTACTAACTTGATGTTCCAATTATTTTTGGAGGAACAATATAAGAATTAACTCAATCATTGATGACCTACTGATGACAATATTCAAATCAAACATTGTTCATTTTTTTGGGATAAAAAAATTTAAAAATCAAACATTGTTATTACCTGGAGCCAATTAAGTTGAGATTCCCTAATACCCTCGTATGTTCGAAATCCTTGATAGTAGGCCCTTGCTCCACTGTCGAGAAAGAAAAGATTCAAAATGCTACTGTTTGCCATCATGGAACCTGGAGCACCATATACTTTTATGTTATAATTCCCAAAGCCGTCAATTTTAGTTGTCACACCACCTTTAGTAGTTCTAGTGAGACCATCAAATGATGGATTGATTTGAGAGACAGAATAATCCATAAGGGACATGAAGCTCATTAATTCTTCCCGATTCATAGATGATTCATGGTCATGGTTCCCCAGGACTGCTGCCCAAGGAATGCCAGACTCCATGGCAGGACCAAAGGCCTTAATAAGAGATTCCGCAGCATCAGGTGTACTTGATCCAAATATGTTATCTCCTAATTGGGATAACTGAATCAATGTTAATTAGGCACGAATGGAAAATCAAACACACTCAAGCAGAATATTTCTGTATTAAAAAGAAGACATTAGTAGTTTAGTACATTACCATATGGTAACTGAACATGAGAAGTAAGGACTCAGGAGTCAGGACCCCAACAAAGAGCATGCACAATTTACTTCAGCTATATTAGATATTGAACAGAGAAAATAGTAGTTGAATATTTTCTTTTAGGCAAACATAAGTTGGAAGAATTATTCTAAGCCAGATAATGCTTAAATACTGCTAGTTCTGATTACATTTGGATAGATGGCAGATTAGCAAACTATTAAGAAAATTTCAAACAAATATCTAATATTTAAATCGCATATCCATGTCTATAAAGCCTGTCATCTGAAAAGAGTAGTAGGTACATCAAGCTCTAAGCAGTTGAACTCTGTCATTGAGTCCTCAAAGCTAAAAACCTATAGCTTGAACTCTTATTGTTTTAGGAATTGGAAGTTATGGAAATGCTAAATCTTAAAAATCCTCCTCATTGTTAAATGAGAAAATAATTAGATAATTTGATAGTCTTTTCTTTATGATCACAATACAGTAAATGCATTTGCTTTTTCGTTTAATATTTTCTAAGTTAATTGACAAGATCCCAATTACTTTCCGTTACATTGCTCCACACTTCACCCTGCAGTAAGTTCCTATTTCTAGGACAAATAAACCATAAAGTAATAGAAACCTTATCCCTGAGACCTTCCTCTAATCTCCCAAGCAAGACACAACAAGAAAGGAACAAATAACGACTAACAAGAAGAAAAAGAAAGTCAGAGGAAGTAGCAGTAGCAGTAACAGTAGTTATAATTAAAAAAGTGTACCAGTGAAGGCAATGAAATCAGGATTCTCAGCGCGAATGATGCGCTTAAGAAAGTGAGTGGTGTTGAGATCGGAGCAGAAATCGAACTCGGAGGGCAAGACGTCTCTGCAGCGGGTGACCTTGCCGATGCCGTAGTGCATGTCGGCGACCTGAAGTATCTTGAAGGTTCCGTCGGAACGGAAGCGGAGGGGGAGATCGGGGAGCTTCTTGACGCGGACCGTTTCGTCGCCGTGGAGGGAGAGGTTGCGGGAGAGTAGGTGAGCGGCTGCAAGAACCAAGAAGAGGTAGAGGAGAGAGTTTTTGCGGTTCTGATGATGCGTTGTGTGAGGATCCATCGCTGTTAATGGCATCTCCAACGGAACGCTCCCAAAAACTCGGTGTTTATTTGGTAGTTATGGAAAAGTAGAAAACACAAAACGGTTTCCGTTTCTGTTTCAGTTTTCCTCTTTTTGGTTTGAAGGGTAAATTGATTTGACTGTTTTTTTTTCGGACATGGCACCAAATTGGGACTAACGGGAGAATAAAAATTGCAACTTCCTCTGTTAGGAAATGTTATTGTTACTGGCCCAACCGTCCAGGTGAAGGTGCTGAAGATATTGAGATTGGAGCTGAATTACGCCCAAAACTGTTGTAGTATGTGGGCTTAGCCACATCCGGGTTTCTTTAGCCAGAAGTGGTATAAAATTAAAATCTCGTGTAGCAGTATTACTTAAATATATTTTTATGGTTAAAATATGTTAAAAGTTTTTAGTCCAAAAAAAGATTTATCCCATCATTTTTTTCCGTCAAATATACAGAAATTATTTTTAAAATAGAGATAAAAATGTTATTTATTTGGTATATTGGAATTTCAAAAGTTGTTCTAAGGTATGCATTTCAATCTACCAGCATGTTGATTATAATGAAGAGAAAAAATGCAACATGTCTCCGCAGTCCAGCAGCGTGCAATCCTGTCACCTCTCACAAATTCATATGCTTGCATTTACACTAGTATATTCATTTTGAGATATAACACAATTTTCTCCTCCCTATACAAATTATAATTAGCCTCAAATTTACTTTTGATAATTAAGTTTTCAAGAATTTTAGGCGAGGAAATCATATTTTCCTGGGGAGTTCTATAGTGGCTTTGATGTTGGTGGCCAAGAATAGCTACATATTGACCCACCAATTGCTCTATGACACTTGTTCAAGGGATTTAAAACTGAAGCCACGAAGGTAACGCCCGTAAGTATTAGTACGTGTACGTCCTTTGTCTTATTTAAGTTTTTTTTATTTAAAAAAATCTATCTTATTTGAGTTAGTACGGAAATTAAGAAGCCTGACACGGTGGGTAATAACAGGTTATACATGAAAAATTAATCCAAAAAATTAATAATTATCGAAGCTTAATAAATAAATATAAGCAATGGAAATAAAAAAAATTAATATAATATTTAAGTGGATCTACATTATATATTAGGAAAACTTTTTGTGGTCACCATATTAGGAAAACTTTTTATCATAAAATAAAAAAAAAACTTTAGTTCCCTAAACAACTAAAAATAACATTATTTATAAAAATCTAATTTTTCTAATATATATATTACAATAATTATAGGTGTACATCTATTTTGACCAATCAAATTGAACTAACTTATTTATTCTATATTAAATAGAATATTATTTTGATGTCAAATAAAAATTTATTTCGGTGTTATTTTTTTATTATTTGACACTGAGATGTTTTTCTATTTAAAATAGAAATAAATAACTTGATTAGACTTGATTGATTAAAATAAATGTATATATAACATTATCTCATTCAAATATTTATGCTACAAACAACTCAGACAAATAATATAGATTTATTGCTTATATAGGTAACCAATAAAAATTCAGTTAATATTAACTAATAATTTAAATTTGATATTCTATTTCTTTAGGTTTCGAATATTTTGTTTTTAAAAAAATATAAAATAATTTTGAATGTTCTATTTTTAAAAAAGTTACACATGTTCCACTGTTTTTTATTGTGGATGTTCTATAAACAGTGATTATGAATGTTCTATTTGTGTTGGCTGATCCGTTGGTTAGAAAAATATTTATTACCTATATTTTTTTATATTTTCATTGCTTACATTTATTTATCAAGCTTTGATAATTTTTTTTTCTTTTGGTATTATTAAGCTTTTAATAATTATTAAGTTTTTTTTTCTTTCTGACTTTTCATAAATACCGTGTTACTACCCACTGACCCCACAACCAAAAAGTAACATTCATTCCTCCAATGAGACAAAAGACATACTAACGGGCGTTACCTTCACGGCTTGATCTACTTCAGTTTTTAATATCCTTGGACAAGTGTCACACAACAATTGGTGAGTCAATATCTAAGTCGTTCTTGGCCACCAACACCAAAAGCCACTGTAGAACTCCCCTATTTTCCTGCTGACTAACAATGATTCACTAGACAGAGTGATGGGCTGAGATTACCATAGTCAAACTGGAAACCACATTACTAATTAATAGGATTTTTTAAAGATGTGCATTATATTCTGCCTTCTGTGTAGCTTAAATTCTGCTAAAAAGTCTAATTTTGAACAAGTTATTTGAAACAAACCATTATGCGCGGCTTATGTTGCTGCCCCCTCTCATAGGCGTAGCTCTATTCTCAGCAGCCTCATCAAACCTCATTTTGCCAATGGTGGAAGGAAGCGTCCACTTTACTTGAACGTGACATTGAAAGTACTCGACAACTTTCTTTCTTGGTTATTCTTCTAGAGTTCTAGAACATTTGGAAAGCAAGTAGGTATACAAATACATATGCCTAATTAGGTTGCAGCAAGTAGGTATTTTTCTACAACATTAATTACATTGTTTTGAAAGCTTTTTGGGTATGATATATACCAGACGCAGCAAATAACTAGCAATAATACAGATCACTTGACTGTCATCATGTTTGAGAATTGAGAAATTAAATCAGAAGTCTATCTAATTCTAAGTGCATAGTTTTAAATGATTAATATTCTAGGTTTAAGCTTTTGATCAGTGTTAAAAACATTTGGTTACCTAAATCAACATCATAATACGACTTTTCTCATTGATTGGATTCAATCAACAACTACCATGCATGATGTGAGGAGCCTTAATGGGTTATAATGTCTTTGGTTTCCTCTCCATCTTGCAAGATTATCGCTAAAAAGCGGTTTACTAATATCCTATTTTTGGTTTCCTGTGTATTCCTCGGTTAATAACTTTGAAACTTTGAGATAATTTTATAGGAAGGGTGCTCTAGCTAATGGTAATTTAATGATATTAATCGTTGATTTTAATTATAAAATAAGTTTAAAATATATACAAATTAAAATGAACGATTAAGATTATTAGATTATCGTAAACTATGAAATACCTGAAATATTTTCAATTTTATAATGAAACTTCTAATGCACATCACATGTGTTAGAATTTTCTGATATTATAATCTTTGATATATTCTCCTTCCTTCAAAAGAGTTTATTTTCTCACACACACGCGCATATTCTGTACTTGATAATTTTAAATTCTATAGTATAAGGTTATTCACATTCTGTACGTAATTTTAAATGCTAATATGAGGTTATTTTCCGAAGAAGGAAAAGGTAAAAATTAAAATTCTTATTATCTGATTATCACTCAAAAATAGATCATTTTGGTTAAACATTAACTTGGGTGTCCAAGTATCTTCTGTAAGTATTCACAGTGCATTAGAAGCTTTAACGATATATTGTGAATTAATAACAACAACGCACCCGAACTATAACTTGTCTCGGATAAGCTACAATGAACAATACTAATTTATCATATTTTTTTTAAAAAGTGATTTTTCTTTTTTTCTTTCAATCACAATGATTATGCTTGTGCATAGGGGAAGAGATGGTAGAATTTACTGGAAGGAATTCTCTTTATTTGAATATATAAAAGTGTGTTTGTGTGTGGAAGCGAAGGCAAGGAGGCCACTATTGTATGTGAAAAAGTTCCACGCTTGGGGTGTAGTGGGTAAGCGTGACCAACATTATTGCTATACTCCATACATTGCTATGATCTCTCTCCAATTTCCCTAACAACCCCAATAAAATATTCCATAAAAATGTGCTCACCTGCCCAGCTCTTTTCTTCGGTTCGCGATTACTAATTTTTCGAGTATATAAAATGGGCGATGTTTTTAAATAAATAAATTTCATTAGAAAAAATGGAACTTAGAAAAAATGGTTAAACGGCACGCACACTTTTCTAATAGGCGGGTCTTTTAATTAATTAATGAGAAAATATCACCCATCTCCTCCGATAGATGTTAAAACTCCACTTCCATTTTTTCTATTTACAAAATATCAAATCCCCTACCTTGTAACTTTTAAAAAATCCATCTTTAATTCATTTTAAAAAAATTTCGTTAAATCTAAAAGTTAATGTTAACTTTAATATTTTTTACTAACATTAGCTTTGTTAATTTTATTTTACAAAGATTTTCTTCGGATTAAATTTCTTTTTGATAAAATAAGTTTACTAACATCAGTTCAGGTAAATTTATCTATCTTTGTTTCTTATTGAGTTTTGATAAAGTTGTTACTTAGTTAGTTTTAACATACAATTATGTAAACATTATTCTTTTTGGTGATTTATGAAAGTTATTATTTATTAAAATTCATTATTCTACATATTAATAATGGGAAGAATTTTTATTTTAATGTTAAAATAATATGTATTGTTAAATGGTCTAATATTAAATTGAATAACTAATAAAATTTTAGAAGTTGTTTTGGTCATTTCAATTATCAAGAAGAAATTTAATCCAAAGTGTATCTTGTAAAATACAGGTAAAAAAAAGCTAATTGTAGTATAAAAAAATTAAAATTAACGTTAACTTTTAGATTTAACAGAAAAATTTAAAATGTATTAAAGAGGAGTTTTTTAAAAAATATAAGAGAGAAGATCGAATATTTTGTAAATAAAAAAGGGAGTTAAGTTTTAGCATCTGTCGCGAGGGGAATTGTATTTTCTCTTAATTAATTAGGGATAAAGACAAATATATCCCTGACTTTTTTAAAGCTAGACAAAAGTAACTCCCACCTTGATGAAATATCTGTATGCCCCTGACCTTCGAAAAAACAAGACAATCCTACCCCTTCGTCGTTGTCAATCACGTGCCCGTTATGAACCCGTCTGACGTGGATTTAAACGGGTCTGAGGTGGCTAAAACGGTACTGATGTGTTCAAACGGGTTCTGTTAGCCAATCTGCACCCCAAACTCAACCAGAGGTAAATATGTCCGTCGACAACAAGGTAAAGGTTTTAGTTGTCTTTTTTAAAATTTGTCAGGGGTTAAATCGTCCTTTTTAAAAAAGATCAAGGTTTGTTGTGTCCTAACGTTTTATGGGTGCATTCTAAATATGTGATAGATTGTTACCATATATTGATCCAAACCTGGAAAATTTTTGCAGGGAAATCAACAACCTACCAATGAACAGGCTGCAAGTAAGGGACAAGTACCATTTAGACCTCCTGCAAAAGTAGAGAGTAATGCAACGACATCAACAAACTTCATACCAAAGCAACCGATAAAAAGGAGAGCCAAGAGAAAGAGCCCACCTCCTTCAGAGCCTCCATCATCATCCCAATCTGAACCTCAACCAAAACAGCACATGGGAGGACCTTCTGCCGAGACAATGGCTGCAGCAAGTGTTGCCACCCAAAGGATCTTCAGATTTATGGAGACTCCTGAGCTACGCAAGCAGCTTTAGAAATAGTTGATTCAGGTGTTATTTTGGGAAAGTATTTTGTCTATTTTCTATTGAAGGCATTAAGCCCTTTTGTGTGAATTATGCGTATAAACAATGTCTTTCATTTTGTGTTTTATAACTTTTCATATGGATATAATGTCCCACTGCAGACTTAACATCATGGCTACTTTGTTTGGAAGGCATTAAGCCCTTTTGTTCGTAACAGGCTTATGAACACTGCCTTTCAACTAAAAGCCCTTTAATGTTGCACATTTATGTTATCAGTTTCTCAACATGTGGTTCTGTTATTGCCTGTTTAGTTTAGTTTTCTCAATTTGTTATTACACGTTTGAAGGAGGTGGGCTCTTCCTCTTTGCTCTCCTTCTTATCGGTTGCTTTGGTCTGAAGTTTGTTGATGTCGTTGCATTACTTTCTACTCTGGCAGGAGGTCTAAATGGTACTTGTCCCTTACTTGCAGCTTGTGCATTAGTAGGTTGTTGATTTCCCTGCACAAATTTTTCAAGTTTGAATCAATATATTGTAATAATCTATCACATATTTAGAATGTACCCATAAAACGTTAGGACACAATAAACCTTGATCTTTTTTGAAAAGGACAATTTAACCCCTGACAAATTTTAAAAAAGACAACTAAAACCTTTACCTTATTGTTGAGGAACATATTTACCTCTGGTTGAGTTTGGGGTGCAGATTGACTAACGGAACCCGTTTGAACACATCATCATCGTTTTAGCCACCTCAGACCCGTGTAAATCCACGTCAGACGGGTTCATAACGGGCACGTGATTGACAACGACGGAAAGGTACGATTGTCTTATTTTTTCGAAAGTCAGGAGCATACATGTATTTCATCAAGTTGAGGGGTTACTTTTGTCCAACTTTAAAAATGTCGGGATATATTTGTTTTTATCCCTTAATTTTTCTTTGCTTTTGTTAGGTTGATGCCAATCGACATGCTTATATAGTGACTTCCAACTACAGTGACCCACGTTGGATTTTTTGCCTTTCATTGGTTAGAAACTAGAATGACCATTACCACTTTAATTGAATGCTCTTTTGGTCGGTGCACTGTTATGGCATGGAGACTACTGATGCTTACTTATATGGATGTGTTTGACATGTTATCAAGTATGATGAGATGAATTAATAACATTCATGCAATTATTGTTATTTTCAAATTTGTTGATGATTTTTAGTGGGAATAACCGAAAAACATATAAAATATTACATCACTGATAAAATTTTCATATATCCACAAGATTCAAAATTTTGCAGTATAGAATAGGGGTGAAAGTGAAATCTTAAACATCTTTGTCATCCTTCTCGAAAAATTAATTAAGAAAAGAAAAAAAGAAGAGGAGGAAAGTGGATGGTAGTTGAAAAATATAAGTTGTAATCGTTCTTCTGATCTGCTCAGCACAGCACTACTAGCCGCAAAATTGTAGTGGGCACGGCCATATGCCATTGCCAAATGCCAACCATGGATTCTGTGGTCGCTTCCACTCGTTCTTATATAATATTATTACGGGTAAATTATGGTTTATGTTCTTAACGTTTACGAAAAGTTTTAAAAATATTTTTAATGTTTAATTTGATTCAATTTTATCTATAATATTTTCAATTAGTTTTATTTTTATCTCTAATTTTGACAAATTGAAAAAATTAAAAATAAAATTATCAATGATTATAAGTAAAATTAAAACCAATCGAAAATGTTAGAGATAAAATTGAATCAAATCACATACTAGAAGTTTTTTTAAAACATTTTGTAAATATTAGGGCATAAATAAGACTTTACTCTATTATTATTATTTACAACAATGTTATCGAATCAAGTATATATCAGTGAATTTTATTCAACACTACATGAGTTTAGCATGATGTTCACAAAAGAAAAACTATTCTCTCTCATTTTAAACCTCTTTCTCCTTAAATCCAAAAAAAAAAACAAAACTTTTTTCTCCCAGCATTATTTAAATTTGGTATATTTCTCTTAATTGAGTTCTGACTGTTCTTATCTTCAAAAGTTTTTTTTATTTTTTTTCTTATATTATTTATAAAATAATGAATGTGTTGTAATGGTAATTATGTCATGTTGATTCTCAATATTTTTTATTATTTATTATATATATAATAATTCGAAAAAAACTAGAGAGTCAACATATTATGACCAATAAAGAGCCAATATAAGTTACAAATAATAACTTATATAAATTTTGAATGATAACTTAATTATTGGTTCCCTAATGAGCTCTCTAACGCTGATTCCGTAGCATTTTTCTAATAATTCATATGTCTTCTACCAGTTAAAAAAAACTCGGCTATATGACAATAAATAAAAAGAGTAGAAAAAGGTTTAGAAAAAAAATATAGGTAACCAATATTTTTTTAATATATAAATCAGCCAATAAAAAAAAAACATCCATAATCACTGTTTATAGAACATTCACAATGAAAATCATAAAACATCTTAAACCTAAAACAGCTAACCATCAGTCAATTTTATATTTTTTAAAAATAGAACATTCGAAAAACTAAAAAAAAAACATCAAATTTAATTTATTGGTTAATATTAACCAGTTACCTAACATTTTTTTAAAGCAAGTAAACATAATTTTATTCAAATAAAGCCATAACGGCACTTACATATGACTGAAAAATAGTAGTTTTACCTCAAAAGGAAGAAAATAAATATTCAAAGTGTTGGACTATGATTTTACATCGAAAGAAAGAAAATAAATATCTCAAGTGTTGGACTATGATCTAAGAGGTGGCGCAACTTTCGATTATGATGAATCTTAACTGGTAGAAACTAAGATCCAACGTCCCTTTTATTTCTTGATCTACACATATATTGCAACCTATTATGATACATCTTCTTCTCCTCCACATAAAAACTAATACTTATCGGATCTAAAGCTCTTTTTTTTTTAACAAAAGTATGCCCCCACTGTGTTTCCTTGCAAAAATCCGAACTCTCTAAACATCATCCATAAAGGCACACAAAATACGCCACATAAAAAGAAACACAGCAACCACAAAAGGGATTATTCTAGCTTTAGATCTAAATCTCAGGTCGAGATCTAAAACTCCATGAAGGCATTAAAGAAAAAAAAAATAAAAGAAATTAAAGGGAAGGAAGGGGGAGATCATGGTCAAGGAAAAGGAAAAGGAAGGAAGGAAGGAAAGAAAGTAAATAAAAATGGAGGGGAGAAGGGGGAGTAGACGAAAGGAAGAGAAGAGTGAGGAGAAAGAAACAAAAAAGAGAGAGGAAGAGAGACAAGTGTGGTTGAGAAGAGACGGAGGACCACCGCCTAGTTGAACGGCGACGGCCCTCTACCGGTGACTTGCTTCCTGTTAGTGAAGAAGAGAGAAGGCAAAGCATTTTTTAGAGAGAAAAGGTGGGGTTGCAAAGAGTTACCTAACATTATTTTTTGTGCGATATAATATTTTTTTAGTTGCATAAAAGAACATGCTCAAGATATAATTATTAATGTATTTTTTTAATCAGTCTAATCTATCAAAAGTTTCATTTTGCATATGCAATGCGACTCGTACAATAATATATCTTTCTATATTTTTAATGAGAAATGCTAGATAACCATCAATTTTAATTTATCTTAGTTATTATTTTTAACTATTAACTCTCTACACTTTGATTTATTGTTTAACATCATACTTTAATAAATAATTATTAATATTAATAATTAAATAATGACTAAAATAAATTTAAAATGATATTATATAACATTCCTTATTTTTAATATATTTTTGTATCCGTATGAACTTGTTTTAATATATATATATAGACATCAAATATACGATTATATGTTCAATATGATCAAACTTTATTTATATTTTTGAAATAAATTTAGAAATAATATAAATTATTATTTCTTAATATAAATAATTATTTAAAATAATACATCTTGTATCATGTGTTCCTATGTCTAAATTATTGATACAATAAAAATTCTATTTATATATCAAAATCAGGCATTATGTACCAACTGAGACTAGCTAATTTAGTTGGTGTAACACTAGTTGCTAGAACTCCCATTTTCTAATATTTCGAGTTTGATATCCATCTATATAAGTCACCAAAAAAATTAGATATCATGTATTTATGAAAAAATCTTAAAAGTCAACATATTATTATATGTATAGTTTTATATTTTATATATGAATGTATGTATAATTTTATATTTTTAATATATTTTATATTTTAATATATATTATATACTAATAACTGATTTTAATGATTAATTTTGATGTGCAAATAACTTAACACAATTATTATATCAAATAGGAATAAAATTGTACAAAACAGAGAGAATTAAAGAAAAAATCTCAAGAATATTGACACAAACTGAAATTAGAGTTCAATTATATTTCAAACAAGCCAAATTACTATCTCGTATTCTTATTTATAGCCTAATTCTTTAGTTGGACCTACCACAATTCTAATACTAACGGTTATTTAGCAAATAAACGTAGTTTTTCGTTTTCATAATTCTATTTACACACAAAAATTAGTTACTAAAATCAGCTATCAATGTATAATATGCATTTAAATACTAAATATATATTAAAAATGAATTAAATCATACATATATTTTATATTTTAATACTATATTGATAGTTGATTTTAATGACTAATTTTGATATACACATAGCATAATTCTTTATATTACAATTAAAAAAATTCTATTTGTACACCAAAATCAGCCACTAAAATCAGCCACCATATTTTTATACGTACACCTTAACAATACAAATAAACTATACAATAAATACTCCATGCGCGCTTGATACAATAAATACTCCACGCGCGCTTGAGTCTTCAGTCATCCCTGCTTTCTTTCAACTTAATCTGTTTTTTTTGTATACTTTTGCTCCGTGCGCGTCTTTGGCCCACCATGTTACATGCCATAATCTCTTCTTTCGTTCTTTTATTATTTAATTAATTTACTCCCACCGAAAGAAATAAATGTAATTTTATTTTTACTTTTTCATGTTATAATAAAATGTATTGTTAATTATAGCAAAAAGTTCAATTATAATGAAATACATTTAAAAGGTAATAATCAACCTTAATAATTTAGATTTCTATAAAAAAATTGTCTTTTTTGATATTATAATCGAACACATTCTAAATTATAGTATAAAATCCAATTATAATCAAACGTGCTTAATATAATAATCAAACTTAACCATCTAAATCTTTTAAAAAATTGTTTTTCTTTTCTATTACCGTAAAAAACATTCCAAATCATATAATACAACATCCCGTTATAATTAAATTATCTCAATCTAATAACTAATAATCAAATTTAACCATCAAAATCTAAATCTTTAATTTTTTATTATAATCAAACATATCCTAAATCATAGCACAAAATTCAATTATAATCAAACACATTTAAGGTAATAATCAAACTTATCCATCCAAATCTCTTAAAGAAAATTTACTTATTTTTCTATTATAATCAAACACGTTTCAGATTATAGTACAAAATCTAATTATAATCAAACACTCTCAAGATAATAATCAAACTTAATAATTCAAATCAAAATTTAAATTCATGTTATAATCAAATTATAATCAAATACGTTTTAAATTATAATATAAAATTGTAAAATTTAATTACAAACAAACATGTTAATAATAATAATCAAACTCAATAATTAAAATAAAAAGTTCAATACTAAGATCATATTATATTATAATCAACAGTCATTGCTCCCTCGACATTCAACTGAAAAACAA